>OU426858.1:5411426-5453926 GCA_911387685.1 Dolichovespula media
TAAACGATTATTTTACATCGAAACTTTTACAGAAAAATTAGATTACGTTGCGAAACTTGCGAATCGTAGAAAGTTCGATTATACAATACATACATACATACATACATATACATATATATATATATATATATATATATATATATATATATATATATATATAACTCAATTCGATGATAAAACTATTGTTGTTCGATTGGATTACGTTGGTGAACTTGCGTATATCATCAAAGTTAGACTATCCTATCCTGTATCAATCTGTTCTCGTTCGAATGATAAAATCAATTGTTTCCGAATATCGTCTTTAATGTGTATTTTTCCTTCTTTTCGTTTCTTTTTTTGTCCCGTGTACAAATAAAATTCACATTTCAAAACGATTTACGTTCGTGCGAAACGCGTCGAATAAATTTCGACGAATAAAAATGATCGATGAAAACAATCGTACGCGGTGGTAAAAGCAATCGTTTTAAAATAATTTATGTAGTTACATATTTACGTAGGACATCGTGAGATCGATTTTACATCGACTTCATACTCATGAAAATCGGAATGGAGAATAGATGAACGTGTAAATGTATGTGTGTATGTATGTATGTATGTATGTGTGTATGTATGTGTGTGTGTGTGTGTGTGTGTGTGTGTGTGTGTGTGTGTGTGTGTGTGTGTGTGTGTGTGTGTGTGTGTGTGTGTATGCAGATCAAAAGGAAAGAAACGCGAGTAAGGGATTTGCTATGAAGTTAGAGAGAAATGGGGTGGGTGGGTGGGGGAGGGATGTTAAAGAAAGAGAAAAAGAGAGAGAGAGAGAGAGAGAGAGAGAGGGAGAATAGAAAGAAAAAACGTAAACGTACACGTACACTTACAGAGATAGACAAAGAGAAATGAAAGGGACGAAGAAAGGAAGAAAGAAAGAAAGAAAGAAAGAAAGAAAGAAAAAACGAGGGAAATGTATTTTTGTCGTCTTAAAAAAAAGAAATCCCTTTTAACCTATATTTTTACAGAAATGCAAAGTGTATCCCCTGCCCCCTCCGCCCCCTCCCGCCCTTTTTAAAAGTTTCGCCTCTCAAATTTTGATTTATTCGCACGTAAGTATGTATGTATGTATGTATGTATGTAAGGCGTACAAGGACGCCTGTGGCTTTGTATTAAATACAAGAGAGAAGAGGAAAAATCAAAAAAGAAAAAGAAAAAGAAGAACAAAAAAAGAGAGAGGAAGAAAAATTATCACGTATAAATAAGCCGCGATTTAACATGTAAATTCGTCAAATTTAATATCGACCCGATAAAAGCGTATTTAAGGGAAAGTAGTACGTAAACGAAAAGATCACGAAAAACCTCAAAAATCCAATTCGTTTACATCGAAATCGCTTTGCCCATCGTTCACTCAAATATTTATGAAATTTAAATTGCCATTCGAACTGTTCCGAATATAAGCTTATCGCTTCGGTAAAATGTCCTTTTCTGTGACCTTTAAATGTTACATTTTCGTTCCTCCTTTTGCTACTATATATACATACGTTCATACATACACACACACACATACCCACGTTTATATATATATATATATATATATATATATATATATATATATATATATATATATATGTCTTTTTTCTTTTTTTAGAAAAATCAAGTGGATTACTTTTCAGTGAGAGATGTATCTGTATACGTCTGTGTGTGTGTGTGTGTGTGTGTGTGTGTGTGTGTGTGTGTGTGTGTGTGTGTGTGTGTATTTAGACATACATACATACATACATACATACATACATACATACATACATACATACATACATACATGCATACATAAATTAGATAAAGCAATTTTCAAAAGACTAAAAGAGTATCTACATAAAACGTAGCGAACTGGAAGTTGGTTGCTTGAAAAAAATTTCCATCGTCGACGTTGAACTGATTAAAAACAATTTCTTTATGAATCGCTTCGGGCTTTAAATTTGTTCGTTTCAAAAAGAAATAAATAATATGTTAATGGCGTGGCACCATGTTCATGTACACTGGACGGATCGAAAGTTCCTTTGGGAACGTTAAAAATTATCGAATGATTTTAAACGATATGATGTGTTAATGTAAATAATCGTATCAAAAGTTCGTAGATCCAGGAGGGAGGAGGAGGAGGAGGAGGAGGAGGAGGAGGAGGAGGAGGAGGAGGAGGAGGAGGTAAAAATTTTCTAAATCGGTCAAAAGGTTTAGGCTTATTAGTTATACTCGTAGTTTTATAAGCCTGGCACGTTTTGCAATCTGAAGAAATAAATAAATAAATAAATATTGATTAGGATAAACAGACTGGAAATGATGTAATCGATTTATAAAAATCACCTAAATACTTTTCATCCATCCTGTATATCAGAATTGTGATTTTATCGATATAGCAATGTTCGCAGAATTATACGTTGTGTACATAGATACGCGTACTACGCTCGCGTACGCGATTATTCTATCGATTTACAATATCCTAATCTTCTTAGTTGTAACCGAACTAAAGCTCAACTGATGCTTCGTACACGGATAAATTAAAGAAAGGCAGGCTCTTCCAAATCCATGTTTTGTTATGTTAATTTAATCTGATTATAAATCTACGTATGTATAACCATCGACGAGGAATTTTTTTAAACGTTAAACCGCGTTATCTCGAGATTTGGTCATATAAATTCAGAGATCAGAGATTGTCTATAATTACTTATGCATTTGCTTACGCAAATAAACATTCATCGATATTGAAACGCAAATACAGTTTGTAGGAACGTTCAAAAAAAAAAAAAGAAGAAGAAGAAGAAGAAACGACGTTGAAACGTTGAACGTCAATGATATAAAATATTAAACTCATCGTTAACATGGGAATAATTGCGAACGTAACATGGCGTTTAATACGAATTAAATAAGATACTTTGCGACAAATAAAATCATAAAGAGTAATTGATTGTAAATTTGTAATAATAAAAGAAAAAAAATAACAAAACGTTGCGTTGTACGTGCACGCGATTTTACGTATTAACGATGAAAATGACGAGTGACAATGAAATTACGTGTACGTGATCGAAATTGTAATGGTGAAAGTGATCATTTCGATCAAATAAAGTTTTCATTGAAGGTGAGGACAATGACAATGATAATAAAATCATCGTACTTTCTTTATTGTCAATGAACTCATATTAAAAATTTCCTTAGAATAATTGTGAAAGTCAAGAACAATGTTTTTTTTTTTTTTTTTTTTTTTTTTTTTATTTTCCCCGTTATATGTAACAATTGGATCGGAGTAAAAGCGTGAGAGAACATGGACGTACTGCGTACAAGAGTGCGTGAGCGTAAGCGTGTACCTGTACGTCTGTCTGCTGTGCGTGTGTGTGTGTGTGTGTGTATTTCTTTTAGTCCTATGTATTCTCGCGTCAAAGAAATAGAGAGACATGGTGCGCTTCTCTCGCACGCGTGCGCTTTATTAATTTTCTTCTTTTTTTTTTTTCTTCCCTCCTCTCAACGTTGGTGGCGCTTTCACCTCGTCGTTAACCGCTAAAAGACGTTATTTATTAAAGCGAACGAACCGGAGAATAGAAGGTATTATACACGTACATATATATATATATATATATATATATATATATATATATATATATATATATATATACGCAAAAACTTTTGCTAAAAGCTTCACTTGAAGCCATTTTTCTTCTGTGAGAAAAGATATATATATATATATATATATATATATATATATATATATATATATATATATATATATATATATCTTAAACGGAAGAAAAAATAAAATGGAAGAAAAAAGAATAGAAAAAAAAAAAAACTCGACGAATCGAACTATGAATACTTCGTGCATACAAATGGTCAAGAATTTCAAGAATTTCTATCGAACGGGACGAATTTTGACAATATTTGGGATATGCGATTGAATCAAAATAAATAAATAAATAAACAAGTGAATAAATAAATAAATAAATGGAAAAGAAAGAAAGGAAAAGAAGGAAATATGTTTGGATATTCCTATCTCGTCGATCGCAATTTCTCGCAAAATAAGCACTTCCATTGTATTGTTCCAAAATACAATGTACGTACGTACAATGTATGTACGTACGCGTTCGCGAACGAACTGAAAGGACAGTGCGAAAAATACAAGACATTTCTAAAAATTTGGCCAATTGTGAGAGAAAGAGAAAGAGAGAGAGAGAGAGAAAGAAAGAAAGAAAGAAAGAAAGAAAGAAAGAGAACAGTTACATTCAAAAGTTTCCACGTTTTGATTTGGGTAATATCAAAGAAACTCTATGAATAGTCCCTCGTAATTTATTTTTATTCTTTCGATTCTACACACAGGTACATCGTTTTAGAAGCATTGAAAAGAATATAACGTAGAAATCATTTGATATTTGTTAAAAAAAAAAAAATATATAAAAGATATAAACGAGAGTCGTTGAATATCGTTTTTCTTTATTTCCTTTCTACGTTTCTTCTCTCTCTCTCTCTCTCTCTCTCTCTCTCTTTCTATTATTGAATTTTTTATTTAACTTTCCTTTCATTCATGATAATATATTTTTTAATATATAAATAAATAAAGAATGATCGAGTTTGATTATTTGATTTCTTTTCATGGATCACTACTGGTTTAGTTCGTAAAAATTGTTTATAACAAATTGTTAATTAATTATTAACAATACGTTGAAAAAAAATATAAAAAATTGTACCCTTCAAAATGATATTTGATTCAAGTCCCTACGACTTTTAGTTCCTGAGATATTCCCATTAGAATGGAAAAAGTGAAAATTAATAATGTAAAAAAATTTTTTTTTAATAATAAATTAAATAAATTGTTTATTAATAATTTATTAATTTATGTACTTTTGTAGATCAGTTACTATCCGAATTTATTTATTTATTATTATTACTTCTTTTGACAAAATAAGATGAATTTAGTTCATAAGAATTTGTTCGTAAAAATTGTTTATAACAAATTGTTAATTAATTATTAACAATACGTTGATAAAAGAGGGATGGATTCTGCTCTTTAAAACGGTGTTCGATTCAAGTCTGTACGACTCTTAGTCCCGGAGATATTCCCATTTAAATAAAGAATATTTACGTTGGCCCATTGACCTATATAATTTCATTCATATTGGTTGAATGACACACTGACCCATATAAATTCTAAGAATTTACGCATCCTTACTACTACTATTACTACGAACAGCTGTAATGTACGAATTATGAATGAAAATCTTTCGAAGTCGATATCTTCGGAACGGAAAGTCGTAGAGACATGAAAGAAATACCGTTTTCAAGCGTAATTTATCCTTTATTTATTTAAACAATGCAACAATAATTTTACAAAAAATCGAATTTGTTAATCGCCGTTAAAATTGAATTTTTTCTTTTCCTTCGTAATAAGATCATATAATCATTATAAAATCAATTAGATTTTCATTACAATAATGAAAATTTGATTTTGTTTATTTGAAATAAGGAATCGGAAGATCTACTAATAGTCGAAGATGTACGAAATTGAACGTTCGAGATCTTGGAATAATTTTCCTTTCATAATAAAGACTACTATGCTTAAACTGCGCTCATTTCGCGCTTATTCTGCGCTTTACCTTGCGTTTACCTTATACCATTATTATACTTAAGTGCAAAATAATGATAAAAGGTAAGCTAAGAAACCATCACTCTCTCGTTTATTAGTATTGTTTACTTCCTACTACTATTATTACTGATTTACTATTGAATATCAGTCGTATCTACATAGTTTCATAGCAATATTTAAATTAAAATATCTCAAACTAATCATTTTTAGTTTGTATATAAAAGTTTAATACCTTTATGTACAAACACACACACACATATGTATATATATATATATATATATATATATATATATATATATATATATCTGTTTCGTTATTGGAACACTAGAAATTTTAAATCACGTCAACAAAGTCGTACATTGAAGAGAAATGAGTATGATTCACTCTTATTATTATACTCTAGGAACATGATTTAACGTAGCCACAAACACATACACACACACACAGAGAGAGACGCATCCCTCGTAACATTAAAACGCATACGAACACGTAGCACGCTCGCACACACACACACATATCTCTTGTTATAAGAGAGTGAAGCGTACATACAACAACACTCGTAAATTACTTTCGTGCTACGCCAGAAGACTGCTTTCCAAAGTGTAATCGTGTCCCTCCCGTGTAAATCTTTACAACGAGATTTCCCTGCAATCAAAGCAATGGTGTACTTGCTCCGAAGGAAAAAGAATTATTATTCTAAGGCACATAAATAATATAGATGCACCTTTTAAAGTTTTCTTATTAAGCGACAAAGCTGGTGATATGAAACGTTTCCTTTTTTTTTCTTTTTTCTTTTTTTTTTTTTTTTTTTTTTTTTTAATTGCACTTCATTCCTTTTCTTCCTTTTTTAAAATTCTTTCTTTGGCATATATAAATTCACTTTAGGTCGCAATAATGTTGTACTTATTCTTCTTTATAATTTAACAATTGCAAATATAAAATAAATAAATAAATATATATATATATATACATTTAATATACGCTCAAATCAACAAAATAATAATTATAATAATAATAATAATAATAATAATAATAATAATAATAATAATAATAATAATAATAATAATAATAATAATAATAATAATAATAATAATAATAATAATAATAATAATAATAATAATAATAATAATAGCAAATAAATAAAAGCAAAAGTATCATCCTCCACTTAAAACGAATGTTTCTTCTAGCAAAAAATAAAGGAAGAAAAGAAAAGAAAAGAAAAGAAAAGAAAAGAAAAGAAAAGAAAAGAAAAGAAAAGAAAAGAGATAAAGCAACTGAAATTACTTTAATCGATCAATCGCCTATAACAATAATTATCGAAAGGAGCTTTGATCGAGTTCATGCATCGGATACTAGACTTCCTATAGAATTTCATGCTCCCATAGATAACATACGTGTAGTAGAGAGATAATACAACTATATAGAGATTTTGTTGGTCGATTATAGTTAGAGAAGCTCTACCATCACTGTTATCATCAATCATCATGCTGGATTAGACGACATCAGACCGAGTAATAGGAATGTTGTAAGCATATACACATACATACATACATACATACATATATATATGTGTGTGCGTGTTTTCTCCATCTCTCTTTCTCTCTGTCTATCTCTCTATTTATCTCGAGAATGGTCAAAAACACGAACTACTAGTTTTAGGTCATTTTACCCGTTCTAAATCTTTCGAGAGTACAGCAACACGAAAAGGATTCTACATCACTATATTTGCGTAGCGAGGATATAGTTCGCTCGAAAGCATTCCCTCCTTCCCCCCTGCACCACGCCCTGCAACCCTCTCTCCCTCCCCATCCCCTCCCCCTACCCTCGTCCCGCAGAACGAACATATTACCCGCTGACTTTTCTCAAGGCACGAAGAAATTATGATACGGATATTCAAACCCGTAAATCTCAACAAGTTGGCATTTCGTATTCAGCGAAGTCCAAAAGCTTTGTCTCTTTCCTTTGCCATACTTTATTACAGGCTGGCTTCACCGCCAAATATAACATATCACGTACGTATCTCCATTTGGTTTGTATCCATTCGACAAATATATTTATCATTCGTTATTGTTGTTATTAATATCGTCTCGTATCGTATATTTTTTTTTTCTTTTCTCTCTCTCTCTTTTTTTTTTTTTCGCAAAATATATATTTTGTCTCGTCGTCTATCGTACAACGAAGAAAATAAACCAAACCGTTGGGGGAACATTATTTCGAATGGAATTTATTTCAATTCTTTTTTTTCATTCTTTCATTTTTTGTCTTTCTCTTTTATTTTTTATCGTTGAAATGTCCAAATTTTGTTCATCCTTTTTCTTCTTCTTCTTCTTCTTTTTTTCTTTTTTCTTTTTTGTTTCTTTTCCCTTTTCTTTTTCAGATAAAGAGACAGTCCGTATTTCTCTCGTTCGATCGCTAAATAAATTCATTTCAAATCAGGATAAAATCCCAAAGCTACCTTACATGAAAGATAGATTATCCGATCGTGATTCCGTTCAAAAGCAATCGAATAAATCCCGCTTTTGATCTTGGATAATTCTCACGCCCGAACGAAAAGAAAATTTGAAACGAAATCCAAAGATGGGAGGATGAGGAGAATTCGAGATACATCTTTATTTGGAAGATTTAGGTACGATAATTATACGAACGAAACAAAAAAAAAGAGAAGAAATAGAGAGAGAGAGAGAGAGAGAGAGAGAGAGAGAGAGAGAGAGAAATTAAAACTAACATTTTTGCCAACTCCTAAAAAAATGGACAACTCATTGCTAATATCAATTTTGATATATATATATATATATTTTTTTTTTTTTTTGAAACCAACAATGAAAGTCGAATCGAATTGAAATATTTCACAGATCATCATCGTTCCAAGTAATCGAATTTTTTTTTTTTTTTTTACATATATATAAATTCCAATCATTCGAAACATAAAAAGTGTTTTCAAATATAATACTTTCCGAGATAATCGTAGACGAACTTTTTACTATTGACAAATGCATTAAAAAGTTGTAGCGGTCATGCTCAACAAAAAAAAAAAAAAAAAAAAAAGAAAAGAAAAAATAATACAAAAAATAAAAACAGAAAGAAAAAGAGAGAAGAAATAATAAGAGATGAATCTAAAAATTTGTTTCATATTAACGAACGATACGGTAAAGCGCAAGTTAAATATAGTCGTAACTTTTCCTTTAAATCTGTAAGGACGGTAATCCCTCGTAACTCTGTAGCTTGTATAATGGAATTCCACCGGTTCAGTTATAGTAATTTGAAATTCTAACTATACATAGTAATATAGTATGGTTCATTGAATCCGATGCAAAGTTTACCTAAGTACATTCTATTACTGTAACTTATATCAAACTAAATTACAAGCGAATAACATTTTCCACGTTATATTTACGATCATGAGATTACACTTGCATAATAACGTTTTCTTATTAAATTCTTATAGATATTAGAATTGGGGTATGCATTTTTTTTTTACCAAATATGATAATTTTTAATTTAAATAAATTTAAGCAGTTACGTTCTTAGACCAAAAAGAAGATATATATATATATATATATATATATATATATATATATATATATTTTATATGCCACAAATAAAGCTTTCAACGCATAATCCATTTTCATTGAAATTCTTCACGACGACGTCTAAGTTATACGAATTATCAGAAATAAGTATGAAAAATTGTTAATAACAATTGCTGTCTTTACGAAAATTCACGAAAAATTATATTGTTCCAGATAGAGGCATGATGAGTATTAAATACGCATCGTGTATACACTTAGAGATGCATTGGGTGTTAAGAGTAATTCGAAATAACAAATGCACAACGATAACAATAAAAATGTTATCGAAACAACAATACAATTAATTATCTAAGTATACTGTTTTTGATCGAAAACCAATTAAGAACCAAAGCGGATACAAAAGATCGTATTCGATTAAATGCTATTCAATTAACGCTTGTATTCAGTATTAATAATTAGTGTCTTTCTGTCCGGTCTATTCTGTCGTTCCAAGTCCTTTTACATTTCACACAACTACCACCTGCTAGTGGCAAGAACGTCGACGTGCTTTCATTAAGGAAAACCGTTTATGTTGGATGTTTAAACGTGACTCCGCTCGAAAAGTCGAGCGAATTTGCAATTCAATTACGTGGGAGGATACATCATACGGAAAAGTATTCGTCGCGTTTACCTTCACGTCAATTATTATATTTATTTTGATTACGATTATAAACGATTAAAATCGATTAAAAATTTTTCACCATCGAAAATAACTCCCCACGAATCAAAAAAAAACAAAAAAAAAACAAAAAACGAAAAAAAAAAATATATACATATATACATATACGATAAAAGAAATTACATAAGCGTCTTGGTGTTAAATGTTTCTTCGATTGAAATATTATACACGTCAAGTATTATTACGACAATGCTTTCTTGCGAAAAACAAAAATAAAACAAAATATATACATACACACAATGTGTACATATGTTCATTGATAAATATGAAGCATTAATGATCAGGTATATCATTAAAACATTACATTCTGTGTACAAAGGGACGAGCAAGTACATACGTATTACACGTAGGAAACTCGAAACGAAAGACGTATCTCTAATTTGTCGTCGTATTTGCACCGTGAAATCCGATGAAACTTCAATTAGATACTTCGTAGAGAATGTTGACACTTTAATCATCCTAAACCGATCAAGTAACCCCGCGTTACGTCGAGAAATTCGACGATAAATTAATAAACTCGACTGATTTCGAAGGGGATAGTTATGTAATCTAAACGGTATGTTTAGATAACTACTATTACGAAACACATACATACATAAATAAATGGATGAATACATACATAAATACACGTTTACATGCACACATACATATATAATTCGTTGACAAGGAATCATGAATATTTAATAGTATTTTGATACATTAAATTCAACCACCTATCCTCTATCACGTGTTTAGATATTTCGCTTTCGTAAACCGTTTGTAATAATATATACACAGAGAGACAAAGACAGAAAGACAGAGACAGAGAGACACACAGAAAGAGAGAGAGAGAGAGAGAGAGAGATATATAATAATGGTCTATTATTTATCTAACGACGAGTATCCGTAGAAATAGAATCCTTGAGATTATTTTGAAAGGAATTTAAAGCAGAGAGGAAAAGTAATAATAATAATAATAATAATAATAATAATAATAATAATAATAATAATAATAATAGTAAAAAATAAGAGAAAAGAAAATAAAAGATTAAAGAAAAAGAAAATATCGAAGGGGATAAAATGGTACGAAGAAAACACGAGGACGGCTAAAATAAAAGCATGAGAAGGAGAAAGGAAGCAAGGATATGGACGTTGGTTCTACGGTGGAGGTGGGGGTTGGGGATTTGGGGTTGGGGGTTGGGGGTGGGGGAAAAATAAGAGGAAGGAAAGAAGTGTCTAGAAAAGAAAGTGGAAAAAAGTCAGAAGGTACATATTAGATTTCCGCCACGTTTTCCTCGTTGCTTCGAGATAACGCAAGCAACAGCGCGGATATTTTGTCGTGATATTTGATATTCGGCCACGATAATGCGTCCGTTTCTACGTGACTCGTGTAACGGTGAATGGGTAAAAAAAAAAAAAAAAATAAATAAATAAAAAAAGAAATATATAAAAAAAATAGAAAAAATAAACGCAAACGAACAAAAAAGGGCGGGGAAAAAAAAGTACAGTTGGGGGGGGGAGGAGGGAAATATAAAACGAAACGAACAAAGGAAAGCTTTTTAAAATCTAGAACCATTGGAGATAGCGTTGACAATAGTTCAAAAGGGATGATAAAAACGCATTGTGTTGTACTATACCGTTAACGTGTTCGTATTTAAAAAAAGAAAAAGAAATGTCAACGATAAGATTATTGCATTAAAGGCGGGATAAGAGAAATAATTAAAACAATTATTAAATAATTTTAATTTAAATTATTAATTAATTGAAGAAGGAAAGATAATAGAAATAAATAAAGGGATAAATGAATGGTCTTGCGATATATTGGCTCAAAGTATATGCGAGTTTCAAATTTACCATTTAAATACGATAATATTTTGATAATATTTCGATATAAAGTAATACTATTTAAAAGGATCGCTGTATTTGTTTTCCCTTTTTTTTTTTTTTCTTTTTACTATTTAACACAATAATTCCAATTAACATCGTATAATATCATTCAACATATTGATACTATTAAATGCAGTAGTGACAGTATTTAATTGATGATCCATGAATTAATTCAGATCCAATAACGTCGGCCAATCATAATCATATATTTATATAAATATTATAATAGTATTTAAATAATGTAAAGTGATAAATTTGAAACGACAGTGAAAAAATAGCGTCTTTTTTTTTTTTTTTTAAGAATCTCCAAAATTCTAATCCGTCGTATTAGCTATCGTATTCGATTCAACGTATGCATAAAAGGGAGCTCGTAATTCGTAGAATTAAAGAGAATTAAATGGAATTAAAAAAGAAAAAAAATAAGAGAGAGAGAGAGAGAGGGACAGAAAATAAAAAAAAAAACTAGAACAAGAACGAAAAGGAAAAGAAATGGAGGTGGGAGGGGGATGGGAGGGGATGGGAGGGAAGGGGGGAGGGGAAGCGCTTAAGCGCTTTCGTGTAATCGTCCGACTTGAATAAAATGTAAATTAAGATCGAATCCGAAGATTCTTCCTGCTCGGTCGTAAAATCTCAACTAGAAATTTCACGTCGCGCGCGCGCGTTATATTATAAAGTCGATTAGGAGTATAAAATACGATAATAACTTTCACGTTCGCGATCGGTACCGTTCCTTTTTCTCGTTGAAACGTGACGCGTTCGATAAAATGATGCTGATTTGTAAAGCGTAAATACGATGGGAAGGGGACGAGGGGTAGAAGGGAGGTTGTACCCCGGCTGTTATCGCGGTATTCGAGAAAACAAAACCTCGAATTATTAAACGACGATTCAACGAGAGGAATCGTCGTCGTCGTCGTCGTCGTCGTCGTCGTCGTCGTCGTCATAATTCGCGAGTATAAAGGAGAATTAAATTTTGTATTTTCTTTTTTTTTTCTTTTTTTTTTTTCTCGATGCTCATCGACCCGGTGAAAGTACGTCATTACGATTTCGACGACCAATTGCAATTGCTAGATCGTGCGGTATATCATTGCGGAGTCAACGTCATTTCCGCGAAAGAACTGTCAGATACCGACGACGCGTTGTCACGCCAAATTCCTGTCATAAAGGTTGTGCAAAGAGAATTAAAGGAAAAAAAGAAAAAAAAAAAAAAAAGAAAAAGAAGAAGAAGGAAAAAGAAAGAAAGAAATAAACGAAGGAAAAAGGAAGAAATTATGAAAAGAGAAAAGTAAACTTTTGTTAACTCTAACGGGTCTTCCTCCTTCTCCTTCGTCCCGTACGTAAAACTCCTTCCTAACCGAAGCTGTTGCTATGTGAATAATTGATGAGTCGATATGAATAAGATCAAAGAAAAAGAAAAAAAAAAAAAAAAGAAAAGAGATAAAACAACGAACGTAAGAACGAAAGTACGAACAAACGAACGAGCGACGAACCAACCAGCGAGCGAATTCGCAAGTTATACAATTGTTCCGTAAAAAATGAAAATAAGAAAGAAAGAAAAAGAAAAACACGAGTATAGAACGAGGAAATTTCAATCGAAAGTTAATTAAGTAACATTGATTACGAAATTATAAATAGTCGACGTGAGTGTGTGATAGACGATTGGATAATTTAAAAATTATTTCAATTACAAATTATACGTATGGTATTTATAAAAATTTTATGTATGATAAAATTTTGAGAATGCTTCGTTATTCGTAGGATATGATTAAAAAAAAAAAAAAAAGAAAATTAAAAGGAAAAAAAAAAAAAAAAAGAAAGAAGAAGAAACGAAAATATCTCGTCGTATACTTCGGATAGGGGAGAAATTTTAGTAGCCGAAAATTCATATTTCGTTCTTTTTTCTTTCATCTTTCTTCTTTCTTCTTGCCGAGTAAACACATCAAGATAGAGAGAGAGAGAGAGAGAGAGAGAGAGAACATCCGTTCTATATATCGAATTTGATTAGATCTCGGTTTGAAGGGAGCAAGAAGAGGTTCTATCGCAATCTCTCGCACACCTGGATCATCCATCTTGACGGACCTATCGAAATTTCATTCGATCGCTATGGGAAAATCCATTATACATTAGAAAAGAGAACCCACCGAGACGAGAATACCATGTACGAGAACGCGAACTGGTTTACTACTACGTTCTATGGATATATAACGTATACCCATACATACTATATACCTATGTGTGTATATATATATATATATATATATATATATATATATATATACATACACACATAAACCAGCTAGGGAAACGATTCTAATACGAGATCGTTCGATATCGTTTGCCAGGCTTAACGACTACAACGACGAGAAGGAAGATTGCTCAATATCCTTCGACGAAAATGACAGCTGTCCTAAAACTTCGTCTTTATTCTTCTCTCTCTCTCTCTCTCTCTCTCTTTTTCACTGTAATAAATCCTTTCTTAAATTTTATGATCGATTATTCGAGCCGATTGCATCCGCGAACGTTTATAACCAATTGAAAATTAATAGGAAGTCTAGGGGAAAATGAAAATGAACTCGTTCGATCGACTATTCCAATTGAAAATTACCAGTTATATTCCGTCACGTTAATAACTTCTCTTAATATATATATATATATATATATATATATATATATATATCGAATAATGTACAAATATACCTTAGAAGAAAAAAACCAACATCTCATAGGATTTTCCATTTAACGAAGGACGTGGTATCCCATCACCAAACTCAAACATACTCTTTCATTCGTGAAAAACTCCAATTACAACTTTACTACTAATTGAAATGTGTACTTTTATATACTATGTGTGTGTGTGTGTGTGTGTGTGTGTGTGTGTGTGTATATATACACCCATATATACATATGTATAAAGAGAGAAAGAGAGAAATAGAAATAGAAAGAGAGAGAGAGAGAGAGAGAGAGAGAGAGAGAGAAGTACATAAAGTTAACGCATGAAATGTCCGTCGTCAAACCAGATATAGTACAAAGAGTGAAATTTGATTATGATATCGTCGAGTTATAATAAATCTTCCTTAATATCTGTCCGTGTAAATAGAGACGAGAAAAAAATTAAAAAAAAATAAACGAACGAACGAACCAAAAAAGGGTTGGATAAACTGAATTGAAAAAGAAAAAGAAAAAAAAAAAAAAAACAAACAAAAATGGAAGAAAGGAAAAAAACTAAACAAAAAAGAAAAAAAAGGAAGAAGAGGAAGAAAAAAGCTCGTTGAAAATTCGCCAATATTTTGGCATATCTATCGGGATGATAAACGTGGCTCTATACGGAATACAACAGCGTTCCATCCATGATCAATACGTTCGATACGGATATTTTTACATATTGGAGTTCTCACAAACCGTTTCCATCGTACCGACCAACGGATAATATCAACATGCAAATGCCACGACGATTCTTTTCTTTGTGTTGAGCCATCTAATTGAACGACGCAAATATTCATCTCTCTTTTTCTTTCTCTTCTTTCCTTTCTTTTTTCTCTTTGTTTTTTTTTCTTTTTTTTTTTTTTTTTTTTTTTTTGTAACGACGAATTCCGCAATATCGACGCACGCGAACGAAATATCGCCGGTTAAATAAACGAAAATTTCGTTAACGGGAAAGAATGGTTTTTTTTCTTTTTCTTTTTTCTTTTTTTTTTTTTTTAATATAAATATTATTCGTAAAAATTTTCAATCGCCTCTTTCATTCTTATTTTATTTCGTTTTCATTTATTTTATTTTAATTTATTTTACTTTATTTTACTTTAATTTAATTTATCTTATCGAGCTTCCCAACAAATAATATCGAAATTTTCAATATAAAGTACGCATTGTTGAGTAGACTTAAATAGTTTTTGCGTTCACTTAAACATTAAATACTAAGAGATGTTTCAATAAACGCAATAATCCCTATAGCATTATCGATTTGCAACGCGTTACAAGTTTGCAACGTAAAAAAGAAAAAAAAATTAAAGAAAATATAGTCTATAGCGTCATTTACGTTTAGATGTAAAATAACGAACGCTCTTCCGGCAATACTTAATTATACTACGATACAGATTTTACTTTTATTTACGGATCGTGTTTCTATTTTCTTTTTGCTTTATTTAAAAACGAAGCATTGAAAATTTCCCTCCCTACCAAAACTCGCAAAAAAAAAAAAAAGAGAAAAATACTATACCAACATATAAATATATATATATATATATATATATACATTTATTATTTCTTTGGAAATGAGATAACAAAGATTTTTTTGCGATGCAAAACACAATATAGAGGCAGTCGTATATTTACATATAAAATGGTAAAATGTTTTCAAATTAAAAATGTTTACAATGAAAAAAAAAACATAAAAGAAAAAGGGAAAGAAAACAATGGCGTTATTTATTTAAATATATATATATATATATATACTACAAAAAATACTCGGATCATTTATCGGCCGTTTTTCAATATTTCACCGTAATCGTATTTTGGGATTCATTTTGAAAATTCGATATTTCTTGTCTCGTACCGATCGATCGCGACGATAACCATTTTCTTCGGCGTTTATACAAAATCGACGAAATCAATATGGGCTCGCGTTCTTTCCCCATTTACAACGTGCTCGGATACTTATAGCCGTCCGTTATCTCTTATCGACGCTTTCTATCTCAAATTCTCTCTCTCTCTCTCTCCATTTTTCCCCTCTCTATCCTTTTCTATCCCTTGCCATCTCTGGGTTAAATTTTATAAGGCCATCGTTATATCCTTTGTCCCTCTGTGTTGACCCACTTTTTAGTTTTATTTCGATGCACATACCACCAACCCACTTCACGTTATTTTCATATAATATTATTTTATTCGTTGCATATACCTTCCGACTTAACCGATCATATATGCAGTTAACTATATTATCGATTATGAGATCGATTAAACAAATCGTTTCACTCTCTATAAGTCAATTCTTTTTCCTTTCTTTCTTTCTTTCTCTTATAGAAAAACCATTTTTATTATAACCATTACATAAGTCCGACTTATATAATAATTATAATATAAAGGCTAATACTGTGTGACGTATAGTATGATTAAATTGCAATCGATGTAACTCGTACGTCGTTCGCGAAATCGAATGAAAAATGAAATGAGATGAAATTAAATTAAAATTAAAAAAAGAAAGAAAAAAAAAATACAATAATAATAATAACAATAATAATAATAATAAAAATGTAGACAAATATTCACGAGTTACTTGATTACCGCGGAGAAAAACGAAATTAATTGATTTATCATTTTTCAATTGGCTGGAGATAACTTAGGTAAAAAGTTTTAAGGTGTATGTTAATATCGACGGAAATATATTTAATGAAAGTTAGGCGGATGAAAAGTGAATGTAAAAAGGTCAGGATACGAAGCAGCAGCAGCAGAGCAGCAGACTCCTGATTTAATTTAACGACGAGAGGTAGAATACAGGGTATAGCGATTTAATAAACGACTTACGACGCCATAATCTTCTAATCTCCTTCTTTGTTTTTCTTCGGAAAATAAATGATCGGGATATTTGCCGTTAAAGAAGAAGCCCCTATCGTCCCCGTCCCCACCCACCCACCCAACCACCCACCCACCCACACACCACATCTTCGTGATCGTATTAAAACGTATAATGTCAGTGATATAACGTTAATGTGAAACGTACGATAGACCAAAAAAGGACGTTAATGAATCACGTCTACTATATATAATACCACGCTTTCTGTCACAATGCATCATTCAAATGAACGACTACGAAGTAATTTAGCGAATAAAAATGATAACCTCGGAGAAAGGAATTATTGCGAGGTAACATTTTATACATACTATTATTCTATACTTTTTCATACTTCGATTTTATAAATTTTTCTAAACGAACATTTTAATTATATATAAATTATTATTATTATATACGTATATATTTATTTATTTATTTATTTATTTATATCGGAATGAAATAAATGATTATAAATATGTACTAGTTTATATTTTCATTGTAATTATTATAATACATATTTGTAATATATATATTTTTTTTATATTTATATATATATATATATATATATATGTATATGTATATATAATAATTAATTATTACTTATTATCTGTTCTAATATATCATAGATAGTTAATCTCAATTTTATTACAATACCATCGTGTATATTATATTACTATATTATTTTATTATATAACATTTATATATATTATGTATGTGTATGTGTATATATATACACATAATTAACAAAAATATATATTAATAATAATTTCTATTATCCATACGGAGTATTATATAGCGGATAATTAATTTTAATTTCATTACCAACGATATCGCATATAATATTATTATTTAACGAGTGTTATTATGGCAAATTAATTATTTTTTACGATCTAATAATATTGTTGTGGAAGAAGAAAAAGGAAAAGAAGAAGAAGAAGAAGAAGAAGAAGATGAAAAAGAAAAAAGAAGAAGAAGAAGTCAACCAGCTAGTTAGAGCTAGCTAGCAAAGTATGGTTCTAGATACACCAACGAGGATTCGCAAGAAAGTAACTTTCGCATGGATTTATATCTACGTTGTGACTGGATCATTAATATCGCAGGATGAAAGTAAGAACGACTTTCTTTCGCTAATGTCGTGTCTCTTCTTCCTAGGAAGAAGACGCCATGGATTACGTCGATCGCACACACGCTCGTGACTTGATGACCCGTGATATCCGTTCAACGGAGGTGTTCAGTTTCTCTTTCTTTCGTCGTTTCTTCCAACATTCTCATTATGTTGAGAAAAAAAAAAAAAAAAGAAGAAAAAAGAAGGTAGTATCAACGTCGAGCAACGCAACTTTTAGTAGAATCCGAAAGTCCCATCAAAAACTAAATAAGAACGTATTCTCTCTTGCTCCTATTTTTTTTTTCTTTTTTTTTTTTTTTTTCTGAGAAACTTTATCTCTTTGCTCTTCAATTTTCTTCTTCTCTCGCAAGAAAGAAATAAAGAAAGAAAGAATGAAATAAAAAAGAAAATTTTTCGTAATTAAATATCAATCATTTTTTACTGGCCATACTAAGTATCATATCACGGATAAATTATATAAACGTCGTATTACTATATGCTACATTATTATAATAAATGATATAATGAATATAATATATATATATATATATATATATATATATATATATATATTAAATATTTTACCCCGTTTATTATACATAGTTTTATACCACTTATATGTAACATTAAAGAGATTTGTAAATACAACGGATTAAGTAATAAAATTATGAAAATAAAAAGCGAGAGAGAGAGAGAGAGAGAGAGAGAAAGGAATGCACTTTCCAAAAAAAAAAAAAAAATAAAAATAAAAGATCCAAGACAATATTTTAACAGGTTCGTTTATTACTATCAGCGAGCACGCTTTACTAATCGCATAAAGGCGGAGAATCTATCTTCCTTAGTCACGAAACAAACTGAAACCGTCATTAAAAACCCTAAGCTTAGAATTTCATATCTACCGATGTTACGGGCTAAAATTATTATTTCAATCTGTCTAATCCTTCCTACTATCATTATCCCATGCAACGAGTAACGTCCCTCGTAAAAACACATTATTGAAATATTTCGTAAAACGTTTTGTCATTATAAAGCGCAGACGGAGAAAAGGAGAAGAGAAATGAGAAAGAAAAAAAAAAAAGAAAAAAAGAAAAAGAAAAAGAAACGGAAAAAGAAAAGGAAAAACTGGAGATAAATAGAACTGTCGTATAAGAGGACTATTAATTATCTAGATTAAAATGGCCCTTAGAATATCTACGGTTACGTTTCAACTTTGATTTCAAACGTTCCTTTAATTAGAAATTACACGCGAAAGAAACATCACCGAGATGTTTACGTGATTTTATCTCGACTCACATTTTTCTCTTTTCTTATTATTATTTTTCCTTTTTTTTGCTCCCTTTTTTTTATAAAGTTCTCTCTCTCTCTCTCTCTCTCTCTCTCTCTCTTACTCGTTGTAGCAAGTGATAATAAAGAAAGTTTATTAAAACTTAAAAGTCGCTCGCGAGGATAAAGTCTACGTTGAAAAGTTCGAATTTAAATGGACGCTATGCAAATATAAGTTTCTTTCTCTCTTTCTCTCTTTCTCTATCTTTTTGTAGTCTGACAATGAAAGTACATCGCATTTAGAAATTCCAAGAGAATTCAGTAGAATAACAGCGTAGAAAACAGTTTATCGAACTGGTCTACAAACGTTGCTCTAACGTTTAACAGCTAACGGGAAATACACGTGGGAGATATTCAACGTACGTATATCCTGTTTTCTTATGCGAACGCGACAAACTCGTCGAGTCTTATACGAATTTTCAGTATCTCGAAAGCGTTTGCAGTACGCTCTCGGTCTTCCCTTTACGTCGACGAACACAAACGACGAGGATCGTTTTACCTTTGGTTAAATTTTCCGAATCGAAATTTGCGAGAGTAAACGATATTAATAATTATTGGTTAACTTCGATACGACAATAATTTCGTAAAGTTTCGTACGGATTTTTAGATTTTAACTTTTGTCTTTTTTTTGTTTTGTTTTGTTTTGTTTCCTTTTTTTTATTTTTTTTCGTTTGTCGCGACATCTCTTTCGCAATCATAACGATCGATTCAAAAGATAAATCGATCCTGTCGATATATAAACGCTCCGAATTGGTTTCGTTAACGATCGAAAACTATTTTACAATTTCGCGATACCAAATTGAAGAACTCAATTGAACGAAATCAAAAATGTATTTCTTCTCGTTCGATCGATTCGGTCAACTCGACATCCTACAAACGATTTCAAAAAAAAAAAAAAAAAAAAAAAAAAAAAAAGAAAAAAATATTCAATTAACAGATAAAAAAAAAAAATAAATAAATGAGAGATGAATAAGTAAACGAGTTTTGTTCTCGACGTACGCGTTCTTTTTAATATACCTCAGTTGTGAATGGAATTAGAAAAAAATAAAAATAAAATAAAGTAAAATAAAGTAAAATAAAGTAAAAAAAGGTAGGACAAAAATTTCTAAGGAATTATAATATATCAATTTAATATCGATAAGATAAATAAGTATTACGTGAGTATATCTATATATGGTTTGAATAATATGAACGACTAAGGAGCACACACATTTAACTCTTAAGAAACTTAACGTCACGGTTCATCTATACCTTAATATAATCTTCATCATTAAACCTGTCTACTGCAGTGAGCCTTAATTACTCGGTCAGAGCTATCGACGAAAATGAGATAATAGATATGCTGCCAGCTATCCGCGTAAGGGATTTTTTTTCTTTTCTTTTTTTTTATTTTTTTGAACCTGGCACCGTATCATCGGCTCATCCAAAGATACGGCCACCTTCCCCTGTTTCATCTCTTTAAAGAGATACGAGACGATAACGACGACTACGGGGGGGGGGAGGGAGGGAGAGAGGAGAGAGGGTGAACGAACGAATTGATCCTTTTAATTATTTAATTTAACGTTCCGGGAGAAAAAAAAGAAAGAAAGAAAGAAAGAAAGAAATGGGTTCAATCGAAAAGATGCAAAATTCTATTAGAAATTCTATCGCGATAGGAATAAAATCATGAAATACGAACTAACAGATAAAAAAAACGGGTCGAGTGTAATACGATGGGATATACATTGAAAGGGGAAAAGAGACGGACTGAGAGAGATAGAGATAGAGATAGAGAGAGAGAGAGAGAGATAGAGAGAATGAAAGAGAGATCGAGAGAGAGAGAGAGAAGGAGAGGATAGAAAATCGCCAATAATCAAGACCGATATGAATTGTGTTTAATGATGTACTCCACCGAGCAAGACTTCAAAGTCCAGTCGATGATACTTATTCCCGATGGGAATACGTATCGAATCGATCATTATGAAAGAATTTAGCCACTTCAATTCGTAATATTTAGCTGATTTTGAAAAGGAAATGTGGGTCAAGCGAAGTGCGCGCACGTGTGTAGGGTATCATCGGAGAACGTTTGGAATATGTAATTAAATGCAGGAAGGAATGGTCGAGACATTTTTCAAAAAAAAAAGAAAAAAAAAATAATGACGAATCGTCTGACATTGGCATAATTTTGTTGAAAGGATTAATTCGAAATAATTAATCGTTCTCTCGTCGTAAATGATTTTTTTCCTTTCTTTTCTTTTTCTTTCTTTTTTTTTTTTTTTATTTGATTTGATTTAATTTGATTCGATTCGATTCGATTTTTCAAGTTCTACGTAATCGTAATTATAATTTTGAAAGTATTAAAACACATTTATGTATGTATGTATGTATGTATTTATGTATGTATGTATGTACGTATGTATGTACGTACGTGTGTATGTATTCTCTTGTATACACGTTAAATCAAATTTTCTAATTTCATGTACTCGTGTAATTTTACATCCAAAGAAAGCATACAGAGATTTACATATACGTAACGTATAACGTATATACGTACCGTATGTTCTCCCGTACGTGGTCAACCATTCGACCGACGTCCTTTGAAAATTACGCTTGGCTTTTATGGTGTCCCCCCCCCACCACCACCCCACAGCCCACTCCCCTCACCATACCATAGAGCTTCTCGAATTTGCCTCGCAGAAAATTATACCATACCGGCACCATATCCTGCTGTGTCTCTTGACTTGAGATGCATCGACTCTGGACGCAAACTATCATACTCTCTCGAGCAACTAACTATCCACATACATCTATCTTTACAGCATCACTCGTGTCCTTCGTTGGCCTTCTAAGTTATTGGACAGTAGGATTGCACGAAAATCATAGATACAATCGTACGTCGGAATGGCAATCTCGGCTTGAAGAAGAAGAAAAAAAAAAAAAACGAGCGAAATGTTAAAAATCAAAAAAAAAAAAGAAAGAAAAATAAATAAAGAATAGAATTAAAAGGAGAAAGAAAGAAGGGAAACTATAGTAAATTTGTCGACGAACGGAGAAGAATAATCTCTATTGTTTAATAAAAGAAAGGAGGGGACGGAAAAAAAAGGAGAAAGTTTCATTAGATTCGATGTGGACGAAAAAAATTAATCAGGATTAATAGAAATCTGTTTCTTTTTTTTTTTTTTCAACGAGGAGTAAAATGATAAAAATTCCCATCGATATTTCACTTTTGTGAGATTATGTTCTATATTCCATACGTACATATATATATATATATATGTGTGTGTGTGTGTGTGTGTGTGTGTGTGTGTGTATTTGGTAATAATTATTTTTATAAAATTACATTTACCGAAGAGAGCAACTCGTTAAAAATATAATAAAAATTCATCCACGCTGAGAAGCACGAGAGTGACGCGATTGCCTTCATTTCTGTTTTTTTTTTTTTTTTTCTTTTTCTTTCATATATATTATTTAAATCAAAAAACTAAAATCATTCCCTCTTGTATATTCATTCAAATTAATTCCACGTATTCTCCCGAAAATAATTATCTTCTCGATATTCCGATAATCCCAGATGTACCTACGTATTACTTAAAATGCATATAAATTTATTGCAATATTATCGGAACATAATTAAACACTTTTATTAATTCATCTAACATTTACTATTTTCATCTATCCATTTCATTCGTACAATTCCATATACAGATGAATTTTATTAAAACTTGTAATAATTATTCTCTCGTTCGATATTTAATTACAGAGAATAACAAGAAAAATAAAAAGAAAAAAATAAAGAAGACAGAGACGAATTAGAACCATCGATTCTTATTTAATCATTCGCATTAAAACGATTACAAGAACGATGAATTACTATACTTTAGTGTATTGTCTCCAATGTCTCTCTGCAACTTGTGAAACATTACTCACATAGAAAAATGTAACCATTTACGACACAACGGATAGACAACGTGTGGAGAATTTAACGACTCCCATGGGACACACCATACACACACACCTCTCTCTCTCTCTCTCTCTCTCTCTCTATCTATCTATCTATCTATCTATCTATCTATCTATGTATCTCTCTCCCTCTCTTTCCGTTTATACCGATTAAAATTTTGTATTTAATACAATTCTATATTTTCTATATCAATTGTATTTCGCTACTTCGAAACATTTTATTCGGAAAATTACATCGGATGCAACGATGCAAGGAAAAAAGAAATTCACAGTATCGAGCAAAAGTTTTACCGACTTTCGCTTTAAACAACTCCAATATCAAGAATATAAGAATATACGAAGGTATTCGAAATAGAACGAATGAAAAGAATCTTTTTTTATAAATATATATATATATATATTTCAATAGCTACGATCGATAGAAACGATATCAACGATAAATTTCTACACATTTATTTATTTATTTATTTATTGTTTTTATTTATATTATAAACACGTTAGTACGACGTACGTTACGTAACGTAATAACAATATTTACGTTGCGTTAAGAAACGTCGAAAGAAAAATTCTTAAAAACTGACCAAAAGTTTCCGGTTCGTTAGATCCTTTTTTAAATATCAATTCTTCTTTTTTTTCTCATGACCTACTTAAGCTCGCATATACATAGTTACGCTCATAATTTTACAAGTTAGGGGAGGTCTCGTAATTTTACAAGTTAGGTCTCGTAGTTTTATGACTTAAGAAAATAGGAAGAAGAAAAAAAAAAAGGAGGGAGAAAAGGAAAAAGAACAAAGAAAGAGAGAGAGAGAGAGAGAGAGAGAGAGAGAGAGAGATGAAAAAAAAAATAGAAAAAAGAAAAAGCCACGTGAATGAGTAATCGATTTTTATAATCATCCAAAAACTTTTGCCCCCGTTTTTTATTTCCGTACAAACAACAATAAATACCAACTTGAATTTCATCAATTCTTTTCCATCCATTTCGTCAATCTCTTCCTCGGCTTCGTCGTCAGGAAAATAATACTTCGAAATAAAAGACAAGGAGTGACGAATAACCAAACTTTCATCCCTCTTTTTTGTATCCCCCCCCCCTCTCTCTCTCTCTCTCTCTCTCTCGTTCGAAGTGAAAAATAAAGCATTTCTTCGTCGTGGCGTCAAGTTGATATAAAACTATGTAAACTTTGACTACCAGATCTTCAATTTATTCGCTGTTTTCATCCTTTGTTAAAGCCTTCTGAAAAGAACCTCTGAACTACGTCAGGGTACTTCGGGCGTAGAAGTAATTAATGCGAAAATTTAAATGCCCTAGCCGTCGTTACCTTCATCTTCTTCCATTCCTGCCCTCCCACCTCCCCAAACAATCCCCCCAACACCACCCTCGACTCCTCTCCAACCCCTCATCCCGCACCCCTTCTCTCACACAATTTCTCCAGTCTCTATCTCTCTGTCTGTTCAAAGGAAATTTACTTTATAGTCGATACTACGCGTCACGTTCGCCTAACCGCAATACTATCCATCTTCGGATAGCTATCAAAACTTTTTTCTTCTCAACTTCGAACCAACTCTCCCTTTGTAATACTCTCTCCAAAACAATTTCCAATGTGGAAATATTGATATTTCGTAGGATACCGTTTAATTCGATCAATATTCTTAACGAACGATTATTATTAATAAGAATATTTTTTTCGGTTTGTCTTTCTTTTTTTTTATCCCCCCCCCCCCCCCCACCCCCTATAGATAAAGGTATAACACAGAAGCTATAATTATTCATTTAATTGTTCACATTTGTAAAAGTTCGAAGCGCAACATTTTCTATCGCTCAAATGTAATAACGATTTATTACAAACCTCGTCAGGAGTGATTAAATATTATTAAAATTTTTATTATTATTATTATTATTATTATTATTATTATTATTATTAAAATTATGAAGGAAAAAAAAATTGAAATCGAATCAAACAACAAAGTAATGGGATGAAACGTGGAGTAATATCGAATCAGACGAATCTAATGTTATCCACGAATAGGAGGAGACATTCACGAACGCTTCGAAATGAAAAAAAAAAGAAAAGAAAAAAAGAAAAAAAGAAAATAGAATTTATCGGAATCAGAATTAGTTGACGTGAACGCCCGAAATTTGTCGAATAGAGGAACTCATACGTACATATATACGTACGTAGGTACATATGTACATAGATACGTACGTACGTACATATGTACATAGATACGTACATACATAGAGATATATATATATATAGATAGATAGATAGATAGATAGATAGATAGATAGATACGCGTATACATGTATACATGCTCGCTCATGTATATACGTATTCGTTGCATACTCTACGTATGCACGGTGAAAAGTCAGCAATTAAATTCGTCGGGGGGGATAAAGGAGATAATTCAAGAATCATAACGAGATCGGCCATGTCACGATCGAAAACGTAAATTTCTGGAAAACCTTATCGTATCCCGCACTGTTCCAGAAATAGAATAGAGATAGTACTGGCACGGTGATACCTAACATATAGACGAGGGAGAGTTCCGACATTTGCATAATATGGGAATCACTTCTGTTAGGAAAGGTGAGGAGGAGGGACGAAAGAACAACCATTGTTCTTATCCGTCTCCGTGAGCGTGCATTAGTATGTGAGAAGATTCGAGGAGCGGAAGAACTACCAAATACGTAACCCCGGCTATAATAATTACGTTTTCAGTTACACGTTCCAAACAACAGTTGCTTGGGCAACTTCTTGTTTTCCCTTTCCTTTACTCCCTTTTGTACACACACACTCGTATAAATACGTACATGCATATACGAACACACATACATACATAGATTACATACATACATACGTATATATATATATATATATATATATATATATATATATATATATATATATTTATATTTATATATACACCTTCTTATCGTTTCTTTTCGCACAGAGTACTTCATACAATCTACGTATGCATGTACGTACGTACGTACGTATGTATTAAATGTATGTACGTACATATGCATGTATGTATATATGGACGCATGTATGTATGTATGTACATATTGTGTGCAACATATATTGCGGGTTTTACTTCCTCTCTGTTTACCGGAAGGAAGCTTAAAAATATTCTCAACATGTCGGGTCGAGGAGACGGAGACGGAGACGGGGGCGGGGACGGGGACGGGGGCGAGAGCGACGGTGATCCAAAGTAAAAGAAAAAAAAGAAAGAGAGAGAGGGAGAGAGAGAGAGAGAGAGAAATACCTTCGTGAGAACCGATGAAAATCTCTCACGTTCAAACGCACCGTCTTTTGAGCGAAATCAAAAAAGAAAGTAGGTAGGTGTTGGTAGATACACGGGTACGTATTATTGGGTCAAAGGGCGATCAAAATTAACGTTAACGTTCGTGAGAATAATGATTTTTATATGACGTGTATACTAAAGTACTTTTCGTTATCCTATCTTCTTGACAATCGAATTAATTGAATTAATTAATGGATTAATTTTTTTTTGTTTGAATTTTATTCTCTTTCTTTCTTTATGTTTTTTTTTTCCCCCTTTTTTTTTTTTTTTTTTTTTTTTTTTTTTGATCGACGATACAAGCAAGGAGTTCTGAATATTTTTTTTATGAATTTCGTCGAACGGGATACTTGTGAAAGTTCGATTTACTTGTAAACTCTCGTCTATGGAAGAAATTGTTCGATCATTGCATTTATTTGACGATAAATATTATGAAGTACGACGTCGTAAAGGAAAGGAACGTACGATATCTTTGAAAAAATTCCAAAATGTAGTCGATCATTTTTCTTTCTTTCCCCTCCACCCCCTCCCCTTCTTTCGTCTCTTGTCCTCTTTTCTTTTTTTTGTTTTTTTGTCAGACGAAGAAACGAAACGAAACGAAACGAAAGCAATATTGTATGGATTCGTATTTGAAAGATGGCGTACGTTTTTCATCGATCACTTCGTCGAAAAAAGCAAAGCTTATGTCTCTCTTTCTCTAACTTGACAAAGTCCACATATAGGAATAAAAGAAAGAGATGGAAAGAGATATTTTTGGTTCTACGACAATGCCACTCGCGAAAGCGGGTCGAATGGTTTTTGCCTCTTATGGAGAACCTAATATCGAGTCACGATGTACCTGCTAGGACAAAGATGTGTACTACGAGACTACGAGACTACGAGGCAGACTATAACATCGTCGACAACGACTACGACGACGAGGACTATAACATCGTCTACGACGACGTCGACGTTGTCGACGTCGTAGGAGACGACGACTGATAGGACACAATACGAATCGAGCTAGCGGATGTTCTGTTTTCTGTTCATTGACGTGAACTCATCGATCAGAGTCCTGTCTTACAACAATGTTAACGTCGAATATCACGCACGCTAAAGACGACGAATCGAAGAATGAAATCTTACGTCGGAAATCTAACAAAAAAAAAAAAAAAAAGAAAAAGAAAAAAAACCAATTGGAGATCCTAATTGAAAATTCATATTTCCCTTTTTGATCCATTAAACGATCGCGATACCACACGAGAAAAATATTCACGTGTATGTAATCGTCGTCGCGTATTCGAGAAATTATCCGTGACGATTCGTAGATCTTTTTTCTTTTTCTTTTTCTTTTTTTTTCTCCCCTCGTTTTCCTCAAAAATGTTAACTCTCGTAAAAAGAGGGTCGACCGAACGATCGTAAAAAAAGAAAAAAAGATCGACGACACTTTTTCGAAACTTCTCTAAGCCGATCATCTTTACCATTCTTCTTTCACTTTTAACCGTTTCAGATTGTTGTATTACGAGCCTGGAAACTTTCGTATCATCACTCCGTATATTAATGTTAATAATGGTATCTATGATATATAAGACAATTTAAACGACGATTCTTCTGTGAAACAGATTGATTTTCTTTTAAAAATATTTGAAATTATCGCCTGAGAATACGTTCGAATTAAATTATCATCGTTTTTCAAGGCATTGCAAATAAATCGTGATTAATATTTTTCAATATAATAATGACAATATAAATATATATAAGATATTATTAGGTATAATAAATAAGATATAATAATATATATATATATATATATATTATATTTATATTTATAATACAAATACCTAACACACACACACACACACACACACATATATATATATATATATATATATATATATATATATATATGTATAAATAACAAGTACAATGACAATTGCGTTGTTCTGTGAAAGGATTAATTATACGTAAACGCAATAAATTTGACGCAACCGCTATTCCATTAGGATAGCTTTAAGTACATGTATAATACTATATATATATATATATATATATATGCGTAAAGAAGTATACACTAAAATAAGAAGTAAAGAAAAGAATAGAAAGAGGCAAATATCTCTAATAAAACTTAGACTTTGGTGGTACTTTGGAAGACGAAGGAACTACTTTACGTGGCGATTACAATTATCTTCTTCTCTGGAAAATGCCAGACCGATCTCAGTCCAAAGAAAGATGAAGAAGGATAGAAATAAGGAGAAAGAAGGTAAGAGAAAGAGAGAGAGAGAGAGAGAGAGAGAGAGAGAGAGAGAGAGAGAGATTGAAAGATTCAGAAAGAAAGACAGAGAGAGAGAGAGAGAGATATCGTACAGATTCTCTACTGTAACAAACTTCACTCTCTCTCTCTCTCTCTCTCTCTCTTCTTCTTCTTCTTCTTCTTCAGACACCTCTCTCTCTGTCTTGCTTTATTCTAGTAAAGCAACCGTCAGTCGCGATATTGCGATGTAAAGGAAGTAATCAACCGCGTTGGTTACGAAAAGGCAGTAATCGACTCGTGGCTCATCTTGTCTTTTGTCTATCTCTATCTCTATCCACCTATCTCCCTCTCTCTCTCTCCATATATATATATATATATATATATATATATATATATATATATATATATATATATATCTTTCTCCTTCTCCCGTTCACACAATTCTGTCCGCCCGCAAGCCATTTTCTTCGATTGGCCAATACGAGCTTGGATTTCGAATCACAGTAATGTACCGAAGTATTAAGACCTCTTTCCTTTTATTCATTTTTATTCCTTCTCATCTTCCTTTTTTTTTCCGCTATAATAGATACTCGTTATCGATAAAAGCAACCTTTTTTTTTCTCTTTGGTTTTTATCGTTCTTCTCTCTCTCTCTCTCTCTCTCTCTCTGTCTCCGTCTTTCTCTCCTCTCTCTCTCTCTCTCGCTCTCTCTCTCTTTTTTTCCTTTTACTTTTTCATTAGTTTCATTATACCAGATGGCAATTTCACAGCGATCGAATCTAATATCTGAAACTTTAGTTATATACCAGAATTCCTTTATTAACGTTATTCCAAGTTATAACCCGTACCATTCGCCCCTCTGTCTACTTAACTTAAAGATATTAAGTTACGCCAATGATTTATGCCAGATATGCCCGAAAGAATATATATATATAAATCTATTATATTTCTTGTGCATTTTATCCTCATTATCGTATAGCACCGAGCACCGTAAGATCTTTTTAAACTCGATGCAGTGCGAGGCTAAAAGTTTCATGGACGTGTGGTATCAACGGTCTGAAAGAGAAAAGAAAAAGAGAAAGAGAGAGAGAGAGAGAGAGAGAGAAATAAAGAGAGCAATGAAAAAAAAATAAATAAATAAAAACAAGTAACAAAAACGTGTGAACGATTTTAAACGTCGTCTTGGAAATTTGCAACATCCACCCCGCTCTACCCCCGTCTACCCTCTACCCCGTGTATATTTATTTTACGATCGTACGTCGAAGCAACGTATGAATCGATCAGATTTATGTCGAACCTAAATTGTCGATCTTAAATTCTCGAAAGTTATACGAAAGAAGAGATTGCCATACTCTATATATTTTTATCTAATATATTTAATATATATATATATATATATATATATATATATTTAATATCTAATATATACTATATATATATTTAAGATCTAATATATACTATATATATATATATATATATATATATTTAATATCTAATATATAATATATAAATCCGTGATCTAGCTCTTCACGCGTATACATTTTTCTTCGATCTCTCGATATCTAATCTCGATCGTCGAGGAAGATCAACGTGAATGATGCGATATAAAGAAAATGAGAAGGAGGAGGAGGAGGAGGAGGAGGAGGAGGAGGAGGAGGAGGAGGAGAGGTGGAGATACCTTACGAAAAGAAAAAATCGATAATAGTCTTTGCCTAAGAAGCTAACATAGAGAATTCGAGCTGGATCAGCAGAAAAAATAAAAAAGTGCGAATGAACGATTTCGTTTCGCTTATAACGCGATAACGATGGAATGAAATAGAGAAAGAACAAAGGCAAGGAGGGGAGCGGGAAGGGGGGAGCGGGAAGGGAGGAGAAAAGAGGAGAGAAAGGGAAGAGGAGAAAATGGTAAAAGAGAAAAATAAGATCCTTGATCCTTTGAGGGGGATAGAGGGTGGGGGAGGAGGAGGAGGGGGGGAGAGTAGAGAAATTTTTCGAAAAGACTTTAGCCTATCCTGGCGTTCTCGATGGCGTTGTGTCTTTCAGAGTTCGAAACGACTACGAGGAACGTGACCGGACAAGAGGAAAGAAAGAATGAAAGAGAGAGAGAGAGAGAGAGAGAGGGGGGGGGAGGATGGTGGGAGGGAGAGATGGAAAAAGAGCTTTTGTATTTTGCACAGAAGAGCTTCTTCTCTCGTTTTACGAAAGTCGAAGAAATTCTCGCGTCCTCCGGAACGAATTTACGAGCTTCCGTTCAACGGAAGAGAGTAAGACGGAAGAAAAAAAAAATAAAAGAACCAGAGAGAGAAAAGAGAGAGAGAGAGAGAGAGAGAGAGAGAGAGGGAAAGAAATTTGCTCCATTATGAATGAATGAATACTGCAAATATGAATGAATGAATGAATGAATGAATGAATGAATGAAAGAAAGAAAGAAAGAAAAAAAGAAAGGAGAAGAGATTTGAATTTTCTGTTAAAAATATTGATATAATTTATATCGATCATTAATAACATTCAAATAACAATAATTGATTTCAAAACGAGCCTATAAAATATCTTTCGAACTGATAACTAAACTGAAAACGAATAAATAAATATCTTTCGCATTTATTATTATTATTTAATAATAATAATAATAATAATAATAATAATAATAATAATATCAAAAAAATTTCAGGGTGATTATTATTTCTAATCCAACTTTTCCCATCTAATCGCCATTAAGCGACGAAATGTTGTCGAACTGATTGTTAGAAATAATTAATGCATCGATCCTAATATACAAAAGCCGTTATTAATTAATTTCGCGTCAAAATGGCGCGATCGAATCGAAGGAAAGGCAGAGAGTCACGGACGGCTCGCGACATTTAATTTGTGAATGAAGTGAGTCATCGTCGTCGATTCGACATTCAACGAGAATAAATGAAGTATTTCAAAGCCAATTATTATATTCGATTGGTGCGACATATCGGAGGGACGTTTCAATTTTTGTCCGTTTCGATTAGATATCTTCGAATCTCGTAGAACTCGATAATTATCCTTTCGTGTATAATACGGCTCGATGGAAAGGGTCGGGGGTGGGGAAAGTTTGAGGGGTGTGGGAGTACAAGAGGGTTGGAGTTAGAGTCCTCTCTTTACATATATATATATATATATATTATATATAGATATATATGTATATGTATGTATGTATGTATGTAAAACTATTCCGAAATATCGGAAATATTCAGGATACTTCGGGGAGAAAGTTTTCGAAGATCCGAAAAGACCCTTTTGGGATGCTTGCGAGCTACCGTCGAACAAAAACGCTGATAACGCTTTTAAGTAACTGCGTTGCCGTCCTTGCGAGAAGTCGGAGAGTAAATAGACACGTGAAAATAGTTGGAGCCGACGTTCGGGCATTGGGGGAAAAAAAGAAAAAAAAAAAAAAATCAATTTCTAGAAATGTACAAACACACGCACACAAACGTATGTATCGTTATTTGGTCATCGGTTAACGAGAGAGAGAGAGAGAGAGAGAGAGAGAGAGAGAGAGAGAGAGAGAAGCCAAAAAGGGATCATACAAGATTGATAAAAATCTTCAAAGGTAGTTGCTCAATCAGAAATTATTAATGGAGAGGAACTGTTGTAGGTAGTTAAGCGTCATTCATAAATCACGATAACGAAAACGATGCTCGGTTTAGAGAAGGTGCTTTTCAACGGGAGAAACTAGGGGAGTGGGAAATAGGGGGAGGGGGAGGGGGAGGGGAAATAGGGTACGGTGGTTGGTAGTGCCGGAGAGAATAACTCGGACGAGCATTAAAAATGACTGGAGCGAAGCGTGTTCTCTCTTATGGTGTGCACGCGACGCAGCCCATCTAAGCGTCGTTTATTACTACCCGGATGTGTCCGGTGCATTTTAAAAAGTCGTTTTCTCGAGCGTACAACTTTCGTGTAACTGCGATTACATCTCTACTTTTTTTTTTTCCTCTCTTTTGCTGTACCTTTTTTTTTTTTTTTGTTCTTTCTCTTTTTTCTCCCCCTCATCTATTTTTGTCTCTATTTCTACATACCTCTTTTCCTTCCTCCCCCCCTCCCCACCCTCTCTCTCTCTCTCTCTCTATCTATCTATCTCTATCTATCCCTCTATGTATCTATCTGTCTCTCTCTATTTGTCTTCATCCTTGCATCTCTATAAAGCTGCATTTATCGATCGATATCCACGACTAAAAATATTTCGACGTTCATTTATAATTTAAATAATGTCGATCGAGTATAATTAAGTATTCTAGAAAAGGAAAAAAAAAGAAGGAAGAAAGAAAGAAAAAAAATTTAAATACAAATAAGCAATCATAATGAATTCGTTATGGAAAAGATAATATTCAGTATAGCGTAACAGATTTAATCTCAAAGATGTATATATATATATATATATATATATATATATATATATATATATATATATATATATAACATTATGCAGTCTCGTATTTGATTCGTCGGTAATATTACGGATACAACGTTGTAGTTATTAATTTATAATCAAATTATTTAATTATCTTTGCCAAAAGTCATAAAATCCTTCCAACTTAAATTCGTACCAATAATATACCTTATTGCGTTCGAAATAATCACGAAGTATAATCGAGCCGATTAAACGACTCGATTTAATATTAATTATTCATTTAAATCGATGAAATTGTAATAGATCGTACGATAAAAATGACGTATAAATTAACGAATACATTACTAATTACGTACGAGGCCCGTTGATAATGGCGAACGTGTTATTTCCGATTGATAACGATATACTTAGCTTAAGCGAGATGCATCGTAATTTGGCGAGGGAAGGATTTCGGTATTAAGCTCCGATAAGTTATAGCAGTAATTATACTTCGTTGCTCTAATTAAATTAATCCGTGGACGGTGTTGGAACGCGTTGGCCGGTTATTCGAACATAACCCCGGATTCAGCCACACGGGACAAGATGTGTATAATCTAATCGCATACATGTATTCCCCCGTAACGACGTTTCGATGTTATTCCAGTTGAAACATAAAACTATTTAAATTATAATTCTATCGATGTAACTCAATCGTTTCATTTCGAATTAACAAGATTACAAATTTTTGATATTCCATTAACTTTCTCTCTCTCTCTCTCTCTCTCTCTCTTTAGTAAGAAAATAATTAACAAATATTTCCCAATTAACGAATTATTTATTCATTAGTTCCAAATTATCTGATTCTTATTATTGTTAATATTTTATTATCGCGTATATTTGTTCATTATTGTCGTTGCTACGTTATAACTATTATTGTATTTAATTTAATATTATATTTATATAGTAATAATTATTATCCTTGGTAACAGTTAAATCTAATATAAATACTAATTTGATACATCTGTGATAGAAAGAGAAAGAGAGGGTTTGTATTTATTATAAAGTACAGTTATATCATATTAAAAAAAAAAAAAAAAAAAAAATTTATCCCTACATTAGATATTATGTATATAATTGATCAATTACTGTATCGATAATGTTACTTCACTAAAAATAATTAATGTAAAGATATACAGTGAAAAAGTTTGTTCGTTATGGAAAGGAAGAGAAAGGAATAGATTTAACTGGGCAAAATAAAATAAATTAAAAAAAAAAAAAAGGAAGAAAGAAAGAATGAAAGAAAAAAATTAAAATTATCATTTTACGGTTGACCCAACCAGCCACTCTCGAAAATTGAATTTTTCTTCGAAACGATATTTCATTCGGCTCTGCGCATGAACCACTGAACTTGATAGAAATTTTTATAAAAACAAAATATTACAAATTTGTGTTTGTGAATTTGACATACATACACACACATACATACATACATATATACATACATACAAATATATATACATATATATTTATTTATTTTTATTTTTATAATTAACTACAATCATTTTCATATACGTTATTTAAATATATATATATATATATATATATATATATATATATATATATGTATATATGTATGTATATGTATATAAATAAGAAGCTGTTAGTAGTTAATTATAAAAAATTAATGAAGAAAAATAAATTAGTGAAATAATAATACGAAGGAGGGTATAAATCTTTCGTATAACTCGAGACAACGAACAACACAAATACAATCTGCACTCATACACGTATATATATATATATATATATATATATATAATTTACGTACACGCGGACGCACAAAACTTCGAAGATGCTAATTACCGCCGACAACGACATTTTCGCCTGGTGAACGCGATCGCCAAGCAGGAAGTAATTATAACTCTTGGGACGAAGTTACGCAGCCGGTACCTTTCAAGCACAGCCGACTTCGCGAGATTTTCCTTTCTGGCATCTAATCTTTCACGGGCGATTAACTTCCGATCGTTTCTTCCATTTTATTCTTTTCTTTTCTTCTCTTCTCTTCTCTCTTTTTGTTTGCTTGTTTCTTTTTTTTTTCTTAAACATTTTTTCCCTCTTTTTTCCTCACCCCCTCCTTCCTCGTTCGTTCGTTTTTTCCTTCGTTCCTTTCTTTCTCCATTGAAAAACCAGGATGACAATTTTTTCCAAAGCTTTCTCTTACATTAGCCACGAGAAAAAATATAAAAAAAAAAAAAAAGAGGAAAAAGAAGGAACGGAAGAAAAAAGCGAAAGAACACGATGACCCCCTCCCTCGGTCGAACTAATAATAAATTATTACAGATCGTCGAGAGAAATATATACGATAATGAATGTTTCGTCAAGTTGATTTATTTAAAAAAAAAAAAAAAAACAATATTTTAAGCGTACACTCGATCGTGCTTCTTCAACTATGTATACTATGTTTAAAACAAGCAATCAATATTATGAAATTTCATTGACTTTTGCGAAATCATAGTTAATTTATTTTAATCGATCTATTATATGTTATTTTCAATATCAAATATATATATATATATATATATATATATATATATATTTTATATTGAAAATAATATAAAAATCAACAATTTTTACAAATTTTCTATCTGGATACTAAACAAAATATTTCTTTTTTGTTTTCAAGCGAATAAATTGATTAGCCTTTAATTAAAATAATTTTTTTTCCTTTTATACACACACACACACACACACACACACACACAAATTGTATATATACACATAAAATTTAATTTATCAGAGACAAAGTTAACAGATCGATAATAACTTATCTTTCTTTACAAAACGTTTGACCGTCGCATCGAAATTAATGTGAATGAATGAAATAAAATAATGAAGAAAGAAGAAGAAAAAGAAAGAAAAGAGAAAGAGCGAGGAGGGAGTACGGGGGGGGGGAGAAAAAATGTCAGAAGACTGGAAAAATGGAGACGGGAGAATATTTTGAAGGAGCAAGGATTTTCGAAAGGGTGAATTAACGGCGGGAAGGGGGAGTGAGTGAGAGAAAGAGAGAGAGAGAGAGAGAGAGAAAATAATCGAGGTGAAAAAAGCTATAGTTTTTTTTGTCCTCCATCCGAACGGGGATTTGCTAAGGGTTTAACATAAACGCGCATCGAATCGAGAACGGTGTGCTTTAACACACTTAACCCTTTTCTAACTCGAAGTCGCTCGCTATTATTCGAGTAAACGAGAGACGCGACCTCCGCCGCCGCCTCGGTTGCCCTTAATGACACGGGACGTTAATTTAGCTCGCACGCAACCCAGGCGCAACGCGTTTAAGAAGATTTTTAAACTCTACCACCGTTAGATGGGATACCATCCTTATTATCTCCCCATTTTTTTGTTTTAACTTTTTTCCTTTCTATTCGTTCTTTTCCTACTCTATTTCATTTTTCTCTCTCTCTCTCTCTCTCTCTCTCTCTCTCTCTCTCTCTCTCTCTCTCTCTCTCTCTCTCTCTCTCTCTCTCTCTCTCTCTCTCTCTATTCTTAATCAATAACGGTATTAAACTCGTTCCAACGAGATTGGACCGAACGAATATTTTCGCCATTTTATGTTACGTTAATTCCAGAAGATTAATTACTCTTCAACTTTGCACAATGATTACAATTAATAATTGGATAGGTACGTCAACGAAGTGTTAACACACCGAATCATTATTGTATATAAAAATTGTAATAACCAATAATTATACGTTATTCGTGTTATATGTTTTATATGAAAGACAAATATGCATGTTTCGTATATACTATATGTACCGTACAAAATTTATGATATACTTATATAATAAAATATATATATATATATATATTTAAAATCAAAAAAATAAATAAATAAATATATATTATTTCGTGAACCTATGTGTTGCTTATCTAATTACTCCATTAATATTTCTTCTAATTTATATTAAATACAAAATTATTGTATAATATATTACTTCATCGACGGTAATTAAACGAATGACAATTAAATTAAATTGAAATGAAAATCTTACGAATAAGAAATTTTATTAGAATAAGTATCTCTTAGTGACTTTGTAGTTTCTCTGTCCATAGACTTTAGTGTCTCTCTCTCTCTCTCTCTCTCTCTCTCTCTCTCTCTCTCTCTCTCTCTCTCTCTCTCTCTTTCTGTCATAGACTAAGAGAGGTTTGTGCTGCGGTCATTCGTGTTATGCACGGCGTATCCCTTTCAGGATAATTATTGCACCCTCGTGTCTCCCTCGTCGTCTCGCGGTTACTATTAGCTTCCCTTTCGTTACATCGACCAAGCGATTGCGGCTGCGAGGTCACGTCTCGGTAACGCTTTACTTCGCTCTTGTCATCGTCCTGTCTCTCTCTATCTAACGTTACCACCAGAATTCCCATGAACTTTGACGTTTACTTCGTGCGCATTAGTTATGCTCAGGAATTCTGATAGAAAATTCTATCAGTACATTTATATATATATATAGATATTAATATTAATATTACTTAAAACTTTATATAAAACACTCAAGCGCTATGGTAAGAAGATATTTTTTTATCCCTTTGTAGGATCCAACAATTTTGTTCTTTCTATTTTCACTTCTTTTATTTTTTTGTTTGTTTCTTTATTTTCTTTTTTTTGTTTTTTTTTTTTTTTTTTTTCTTCTTCTTAATCAGATCGATCGATCATTTCGAGCTCATGCGAATGGCTTTAGTAGACATAAAAATTTGGAACGATATTCCTCGGAAGAGGAGAGAAAAATTTATTGTAATTCGATTTCCATCGTCCGATAATCGATTTCGTCAAAAATTAAGTTCGTAATTTCGCAAATATTAACTGTATAAAACAAATTAAATTTTTTTCTTTTTTTTTTTTTTTTTTTTTTATAGCGACAATCTAACAATAATTTTGATTTAATTTTTTGATCTGCCAATTCTTATGAATTTGTTATTATTAGAAAAAAAATTCGTTCAAATCGTACGTATCGAAACGAAATGATATTAGAATTATTTATACGTTGGAATCTATAAATGTCCTTTTAATATCTTCATCATAAAGCAGTATTGCAGAAACGATATTACTTTTTTATTACTGCCAAGATAAAAGTTATTTTTATAACATTAGGCATTTGTTTTTTTTTCCTCGAAGATCAGAAAAGAAATTAATTGAGAAGGAACTTTGGCAATAAGGATATCTGAAGTTTGATATAAAAACAATTCCATACTGGTAAACAAACTCGAGTTACAAAAAAAGTAAAAAAAAAAGAAAAAGAAAAGCCCCGGGTAAACACGGGCACGCGAAGGGAAAACAAAAAATTGATTATCTTAATGCAGTTCCCGTGTAGGCAACCAGTCGTACACCTTAATGCGATCGATTAAACCTTTCGAGACCTTTAACGCGCGCTAACTTCAAACTATATCTCTGCGGGCAAATGAGAAAAAGAAAATAAAAAAAGAAAGAAAGAAATTAACCTACGTAAAAAAGTTACTCCCTTCGCGAAAACGTAAAACGCCATTACAAAAAATGACATCGAAAGTTATCTTAAATAAAGAGTAGAGAATATCTACAAATTTATTTTAATGCTTACGAATTTATAATCACTTCGATCGACGTCGAAGTATAATTAAATTCGTCGATTTTTAACAAACTTTTACTAATCGTTCGATCGAATCAATCCTTTCTTTTTTCTTGTTTTTTTTTTTCTTTCTATATATACATACGCATTTACGAAACTCAAAATCTCGATTATTTTACGATATTTCTAAAAAAAAAAAAAAAAAAAAAAAAAAAAATCAAAGTAACGGTAAACGCACGCTGATCCGTTAATGAATTTTTTTTATAAAAACTTCATCTTTGCGATACATTGACGATAACGTCATTGTTGATAATTTGAATAAATTTTTTCTTTCTTTCTTTTCTTTTTTTTGTGAAATCTCAATTCAACTCAACTTTCGAAAACTTCGACATACGACTGTATTAATAATAATTCGAAATGAATCGACGACATTCAATACATACAAATCGAATATCTGTCATCTATAATCGTTGGAATCGTTCAGTAACTATTACTAAATGGGTATTTATTTTTATAGAGTCAAACAGCCGGGCGAATGAAATTAAATTACTCGAATTAATATAAAGTTATCATTCGTAGGTGTTTAGATTCGTGCATTTAGAGACGCGTGACTCGAAACGCAGCAGGCCAGAGTAAGAGCTCCATGCGCGGGATCGATAAATGAAAATGGCGTTGGCAAAATGAGCATGCACGCGAATAGTCCATTAACTCTAGCTTTGTATACCGCCCGAATGCAACGGAAAAGCGCATTGAAGAAGAGTGAGAAGTGGGGGGGTGGGTTTAAAGTACCGTGAGAGTCGTAGCGATCCTTAAATTTTCATGAAAATAATACCGATCCTATATTTCCTCCACCGTTCATTTTTTTTTCTTTTCTATTCGATTTTCTTTTTCTTTTTTTTCTTTTCGCTCGCGCCAAAGAATCTTTCTCTAAACACGTGAAAAGAGATTTAAAAATTAAAAAAAAAAAAAAAAAGAAAAGAAATCGAAATATCGCTGAACAAATTTTTTACGAACTTTATAGATACACACACGCGCGCGCGCGCGCGCACACACATAGGACACACATAAAACCTACAAAACGTGTTTGTTCTATTAATGAAATACCTTTCGTTAATATAAACACATATACGTAACTAATTAATAAATATAAATTTTATCATAAATGAACAAAGAGATTCAATACACATTACATATATGTGTGTATATAAATAATAGTTTTATATATATATATATATAAATATAAATAACTATTAATTATAATTATCGATTTAAATATTAATTACAATTATGAATAACTTACTCTTGTTTCAACACATTAGATGTGTCATTAATAAATAATACATAATAATACTATACGTATTTATTATCAATTTTATTCACGACAAAAATTTGATTAAAAACATTATAAAATCTTTAGTCGTCGAGTTCTCTCATTCTTCTAAGATTTTTCCGACATCATCTCTCGCGCGTAGTAACATTTCACGAGAACTATTGTATTTCCATTTGTTGCACACGCCGCACCATATCGATTCACCATGGGTTTCCGTATAGACGATACGTACGTATGTACGACAAGAAGCTTCGACCAGCAGAACAATGCTCTTTCGGCAAATGGAATAGTCGTGTAAAATACATTTAATCTAATTCCCCTCCACCGCAGTCGAATGGCTTCGAGAGATACGCATCGCTCTACATTTTAATAATATAATGATATAGCAATATCGTAATATATATTTTTTATATATTAATATCGTAACAGTACGAGAACGTTAAACGAACGTGGACGAATACGATTCTAATGTAGATTATTTTTTTTTTGTTCTTTTATTATTATTATTATTATTATTATTATTATTATTATTATTATTATTATTATTATTATTATTATTGTTATATCGATGATCATTTCGATTACACGCTTGAACGGTGTCGTTCAAACATTTGGATTTTCGTGAGGCACGCTAACGAGACACGACGCGAAAGGGTCGAATCGATAATGTCGATCTGGTCGTCGTAAAATCGAAAATAAAAAGGAGAAAATAAATGAAATAAAAAAAATTTACCAGTCGGCGATATGAAAGAAGGAAAGAAAGAAAAGAGAAAAAAATTTCACAATCAACGTATCGACCGTCATCGGCGTCAATTTTGCATACATACATCGGTTAATTACATTTAGATTGTCATACTTTACAATTTGTCTCTCGACAAAACAAAACAAGAGACAAAAAAAAAATAAACAAAAAAAGGACATAAAAAATAGACAGTTCTCTGGGAAATTATTGTCAAGCGATGTGACATCGAAAGAAAATCTGTTGATATAAAATTGTCGAGAGATCGATCGACTATCGATCATATCCACTATATATATATATATATATATATATTATTCCTATCGGAAGATTAATCGAGCGACATAAAATAGGATATAACGTGTCAAATAATACACGAGGTAAGCGAGGAGATAACATTTTTATGAAAGATACTATCTATACGATCTGTACAAAAAAAAAAGGAAGAGAAAAAGACAAACCCATACATATATTATATTATATACATATATTATATTAAACCCATATATATATATTTATATATATCAGACACACACGCACATATACACACATGTATACATATATGTATATATGTATACGTATATATATATATATATATATATATATATATATATATATATATTCATACAAATAAAATATGAAAAGAGAGAAAGAGATGAAGAAACGCATATGTACAAACATATTTCCTTCTCCCTCGCCCTCTAGCCCCTCTATCCTCCCCATTCCCCATAACTTATATACCACTCTCGTAATGATGTAAGCATAAGATAAATACGATGTAAGACTCACGATGAGAGACGACCGATCTTATCTAAGATAATTATTTTATTCGCGTGAAACTCGTAACGCGGCGCGTTATGGCCTGCCTCTCTCTCTCTCTCTCTCTCTCTCTCTCTCTCTCTCTCTCTCTCTTTGTCTCTCTCTCTCTCTCTCTCCATGTTTCGTATTTCGTATTCGTATAACTCGAATCTTACAAAAGAAGACAGAGAGGACAGAACGGTGTTAAGACGGTATAGTAGGGGCACTGAGTTTGAGTACCGTGGCAACCGTGGGGGGGGAGGAGGATGGAGGGGGAGGGTAACAGGTTGAATGAAAGATTCATCTACACATGTATACTCGAACGATACTTCTCGGGAACAATGACAGATGAAAGTGAAACTTCAGAACGGCGAGAGGCGACGACGATGCTTTTGAGGGCATCAAACCTGGACGAGAACGATAACGTGCTTGAGAAAAGTTCCCTCCTCCTCCTCCCACCCTCCTCCTCCACCCTCCTCCTCCACCCTCCTCCTCATCCTATTCCTCCTCCTCCTCCTCCTCCACCCTCCTCCTCATCC
>OU426858.1:5461426-5466426 GCA_911387685.1 Dolichovespula media
TTTAATACAAAGATCTCGATAATCCGTTCGATAGGACATTAGATCGAATCACTGTGAAACGATTAGTCCTCGAAAAGATAAAAAAAAAACATTATATATATATATATATATATATATATATATATATATATATATATATATATGAGCCGAAAGAGAAATTAATCGAATGAGTGTCGCGAGAATCAGATTTATCAGATAATTGTATCCCAATAAATAAGAATCGAATTTATACACCAACGTGATATCAAAGGGACGATTTGTCCCTTTTTAATGGATGAATTATGCAGGAATAAAATCCTTACAAAGACTCGAAGGTTTACTTTCTTAGTCACGTATGGCACATCACGAAAAACCGTGACTCCTCTCGAAAGATTCGACATCACAAGTCGACCAACAAATACGTACATACATAAATACATAAATACATGCATAAATACATACATAGATAGATACTCATACATATCACGTGTGCACGTTTCGAATAAGACAGTCTTTTCGATTTCGAAAAATATATATATACACGTATGTATGTATGTCTGTATATATGTATGTATGTATGTATGCATGCATCTATCTGTATATAACCAATGTATACACATGCATATCGATGCTGTCGTAGCACGAATCGAAAAGGATCATCTTTCTCGAATTTCGAAATCCATCTAAAAAAAAAAAAAAAAAAAAAAAAATAAGAAGAAAAATAAAAGTCAAAATAAAATAAAAAATAAGAACACAGGATGCGAAGTGAATAAGAAGTTGAAAGCAGATTTACTTTTCCACGTAAAAACAAACAAAAAAAAAAAGAAAACAAAAAGGATTCATTCACATCATTTCTCAAAAAACATTTCTTCCCCATCCGATTTATGTGTTGAATATTCGTAGAAAGGAAAAGAGAAATTATACCATTCGGTTATCAGTCTTGCATTCGCAATATTTATTTTTTAATTTAGATATTTGAAGGATATTTTCGTTTTCCTTCTTTCTTTCTTTCTTTTTTTTTTTTTTTTTTTTTTTTTTTTAGGGACTATAGAACGTTCGATTTTTATCACGATAAGTCCTTACAAAATGTACTACTTTCGATATAGCTATCGTAAAGACGTTGTTACGAGAGAGGTTAGATTGCGTGTTTTTAAAATCTGAGGAAAAAGAAAAGAAAAGAAGAGAAACGAGGTAAAAGAAATTGGCCTAAAAATTGTCGTAAAAAGGAATAGATCGAATATTAAATATCGCTTATAAAACCCTCGATCCACCTTCCGTCATCGATAATCGATACCCGATTAAAGAAAATAATAAATTGACGTAATCCTCGGCTCGTGTTGCTAAAAAGAAAGAAAAAGAAAAAAAAAAACAAAAAAACAAAAAAATAGAGAGAAGAAAGGAAAAGAAAAGGAAAAGTGGAGGTAGGTGGGGGGGAGGAAGTGAATAAGCTTGAATGAGCGTGTGCGATCGATGTTGCGAATAGTTGTTTAATTAATTCGAACGGTAAACGTATTTCATTCGCCATGAGCGTTGACCTAAAGACTTATGAAACTTTAATAGCGCGCAAAATTATTAATACCGTTCGCACGATGTCACGTTTAATGTACCAACGTGTAATACAAACAAACCAACAGACGAATGAACGAACGAACGTACGAACGAACGTACGTACGAACAAACGTTATTAAACATGACGATAATGTCGACGAAAGCGTTAGGTCGAGGCAAGCAAACAAACAGTTTAACAATGTGTACTCTTTGAATCGTTCGTTCATCCAGGAGAGCACAGGATCGTTCGGACGAGATAACGATTACAAAACGACAACAACGAGGGGGTGGAGAGAGAGAGAGGGTGAGATAGAGAGAGAGAGAGAGAGAGAGAGAGAGAGAGAGAGAGAGAGAGAGAGAGAAAGAGATAGATAAAACTCGGATTATAAAGAAAAACAAAGGACCATGAGAGGAAACGAGGGCGTCCATGTATGTAGAGTTTCCCTACTGAATAACCTGATAAAATGAAAGCATACCATCGAGAAAAAAAAAAGGGGGGGTTTCCCCATCATTTCGTTTTCTACGCTCATCATTTATATATTTTTTTTGTATATATTATATATACCTATACTTATTATACCTATTATATATATATATATATATATATATATATATATATATGTATGTATGTATGTATATATATATATATTATAGATATTATATATATATTAGTTTGGGGAAAAAGAAATCCATTATTTTTTCGTTCACGTTCACGTAAAAGTAATGGATTTCTTTTTCCCCAATCTAATATATATATATATATATGTGTGTGTGTGTGTGTACGTGTACGTGTGCGCGCATAATAAATAAAGCTAATTGATTAACGAACTAATTTTCTTTTCTTATGCTGCTTCTTCTTCTTCGTTTTCCTCGTTTTTTTTCTTTTGATTATCTTTTTCCTTTTTTCTTTACATCCTTCGAAAAATGATGAAAAAATAATTAATTTATAGAAATAAAAAAATAAATAAATAAAAAGATAACGACGAAGAAACATAGCACAAGACTACAAGACGAGAATTCGATCAAATTTTGCAAAACGAGACATTAAAGGTACGTACATATCGGCCGATTGGTGAAAGCATTTTGTTCTTTTTTTTTTTTTATTTTTTGTTTTTTCGCGGTGTCGTTCGAAGAAGAAAATTAATAATCTCTTCAGGAATTTGTTAAGGAAAGAAGAAGAAAAAAAACAACAACAAAGGAAAGGAGAAAAAAAATCTTGACGACGAAGTTACTTTCGAAGATATAGCAATTTAAGATATATAAAATGGAAACGTATTTTCAATGTAAACCATATTGCGCCCACCTTCCATCTTCATACGTTTCTTATTTGTCAAATTGCTCGAACGTGAAGGAATCTTCGAATAGTTCATGTAAGTGCTTACGTATCTACCGACGTGGATGCATGCATGCATACATACATACATACATGCACGCATACATACTTTACACGCATACCTACGTTCATATCTGGGGAGTGGGGGGGAAGGACGAAAGGAGGAAACGTATTCCACCATGAAAAGGTGAACGATTTTCCGACGGGGTTGTAAGGTACTCCCTGAGTGCAAGTCAAACGTCTTATTCTGCGTTGCACCGTTTAGAAATTCATGAAATTCGCCGCTAGTCTACATCTTCAATTTAATTCAAATATATATATATATATATATATATATATATATATATATATATATATATACACATATGTATGTATATGTATGTGTATATGTATATATATTTATATATTCGTAGATATGTACATTTGTATAGACATACGGTACATATTACAAACGATAGATAGGATGTTTAAGATAACCAAAAGGTAGAGTTTATTTTTTTTTCTCCTCCATTTATCTTATTTTTTATTTTTTATTTTTTATTTTTATTTTTATTTTTTTGCTTTTTTTCTATTTTTTTATTTTTATCCTACTCCTATCTCTCGAGATAACCTCGAGCGAAAATGGTAACGAAGAGAAGGAGGAAGGAGAAAGGAAAATAAAAAAAAAAAAAAAACGAAGAAAAAGAATAGAAAAGAACAAAATTTTGTTAACGAACGTTTGTGGCTTTCGACACTGACGATTAATTATTTTGTTCGGTTGAAAATTAATTAATATTCAACGAGCCTGTTGTCACGGTATATTATCTAATTAATAGATAGCACATTATCTATTATATAATATATACATATATATATATATATATATATATATATATATATATGTAAATGTTTCAAAGCTTGCAATAGAAAGCCAATTTTGCATTCTATAATTAACTATTATATATATATATATATATATATATATATATATATATATATATATATATATATCAGAAAGATGTTATTACGTAAGATAATAGAAATTTCACTTTCAATAAATTACACAAAATTGCTGTTAAAAATTTTACATAATATACAATGTATTATACTCATATATCACTCCCATATATGCCTACATATGCATACACATTGCGTTCTATGAATTTAAGTGTATCAGATATACATACATACATACATATATATATATATATATATATACATATGTATATATAGTAAAGGATATATAATTGATGCAAATAGAGAAAACGCAATAGATCGTTCCTTTATCGTTGATGCACCAATGTATTATATCTACGAGATAAAATCGAGAGAAAGGAAGAAGAGACGACCAGGAAGAGCAAATTGAATCTGATTGATTGAGAGAGAGAGAGAGAGAGAGAAAAAAAAAGAGAGATAGAGACAGAGAGAGAGAGAGAGAGAGAAAGAGACTGAGATAGACATATACATATATACATACATACGAAAAAGGACCTGAACCATAGAATCAGAGATATAGCTATCTTTCAAACGAGCAATCAATCCTCTCCATCTCATCGACGATGTTTCCAACCAGATTTTACCCTTCCCTTTCATGCTCCTTGAAATTCTTCCCTGTGATCTCTCCCTCTCTCCCTCTCTCTCTCTCTCTCTTTTTCTCTCTTTCTATCTCTCTATCTCTCTATCTCTATCCTTCTCGACACCTCCATTTAATTAATTAAACTTTTTGTTATTACTTAATTAATTATCATCTCTAAATCTTTTTACTTCATTTGAAATACATTATGATGCCAAAAGTCCCTTGGCTTGTATCAAAGAAGAAAGAAAGAAAAAAAAAAAAAAAAAAGAAAAGAAAATTACTACTTTCGTTATTATTTAATTGAAATTATTATTTAATTAATTATAATCCCTTACCGTTTGTGCATCATTCGAAATACATTATGATGGCAAATGTCCTTTGACTTGTATCGAAATAAAAAAAAAAAAAAGATAAGAGAGAAAAGAAATAGAAAAAAAAAAAAAAAAAAAAACATCAATATACACCCTTTAGCGAGATCTTTCACTTACGATTTTCTTTTCGACCGCTTCAACCTTCGTAAATTCGCGAAACTCTAAAGGCTCATAGGACTCTACTTGGAAGGGGGGAAAAAGAAAAAGAAAAAGT
>OU426858.1:5471426-5496426 GCA_911387685.1 Dolichovespula media
AAAGAAATGAATCACTCGAACGTGTTAATTGAATTAATTATCGTACGTAAGCGATAATGAACGATTATCGATCGTCTCTTGTCATCGATTCAATGTGGTAACGTTTGTGTGCGTGGGTGTGTGTGCGTGCGCGCGCGCGTCTGCATGCGTACGTATCGTCAATTATATATAATAAACCTTAATGACTCCTTAATCCAATTAAGGATTAAATAGCGATAACGCGTTGAATGTCCATGACAATCGAAGTATCATTGAAAATGTTTCTAAACTCTGTTTACCGCATCACCGTGTTAATCAACGTTCGATAATTTTAATCGTATTAGTTGATGAACCCCAATGCAACTTCAAAATTGACTTAAGCGTGAATCGTGATCGTCACAATTGCCAATTAAAACGTTCCCTTCGTAATCCCGTTTATCATAAATGTAATTAAATTTTACTTCGATACCGAGTACATATATATATATATATATATATATATATATATATTATGTATATGTGTATATATGTACACATACATATATTATGTATATCTATATATATATATATACACACACACGGATATACGTATTTATAAAAAAGTTTTAAAATTCCATTTCGAAAAATTGCATCCTACGATAAATAAAAGAAAAAAAGAGAGAAAAAAAATATCGCGCAAACGCACACGCATACGCGAAAGTTTGACCATAAACTTTCATCCTTTCTCTAAAAAAAAATAAATTAATTTTTTAAACAGTCTCGCTTAATTATTTTCAACGACGTTTATATTTAAATATACGACACTACCGGAATATTTCTGGGGTCGTGTTATAAAGACCATCGCGCTCGTAAAAGTTATATTCCCGAAAATGAAGATATACTTATATTTTTCGAGTATACAATACGGCTAAGCTAAATGCAATATATCGTAGATATAAATGTTCAGTTGTAATTTTTATCATACTTTCAAACAAAGAACGTGTCGCAAACATTGTACACCTTTAATGTATAAAAGATATTCAGATCATCCTCTCGATGAAGTAATGCAACGAATGGATTAAAAAAAAGAAAAAAGAAAAAGGCAAAAATATATAATTATATCCTCCGAAAATAATCCGACGAAAGAAAACAATATTTGAGAGAGTTTTAATCGATTACGTGAGTAGGCAATTTTTTTAAAAGGGTGTTAAATCCAACGATCGAAAGAAAAATCGTCGAGATTAAATCTCTCTCTCTCTCTCTCTCTCTCTCTCTTTCTCTCTCTCTCTCTCGTTGTCAATGGATATATTATTTTCGTGTCCCTGATTCTACTCTCTTTTTCGAAGGTTCGAATGTGTCAAGAACACTTGTAGCATGCTCGTTAGCACGCTATAAACGATACCCACCACCTAACAACAACATCTGGCCATTTCGCATAATAAACGTCTCACATATATCCGCTTTTCTACGTAATTGATTCTTCGGTTTATCGAAGTTCCTTCGTATATATGTGTGTGTGTGTGTGTGTGTGTGTGTATATATATATATAAAGGCATGTATATATTACAGTAGGTGATACGTAAACAAGATTCAGGTTTCGAGGGTCTTATTATTATAATTTAACGAATCGAATCGAATCGAATCGAAAATTTCTTCAATCGATAAATCAAATCTTTAATCGATAGATACAATTTAACGCGTTAGAAAGTATTCGCGAAAATATTAATCGATAATCTTCCGATTGAAAGCGTATAAAATTAAATCACCAATTTACTAGCCACTCGTATTAGATCAAAAATGAAAAAATATTTTTTTTTACGCATCCGAAAGTTACTCGTAACACTGAATTAGAGAAGACACGAAATAAAGTGTTTTTCTCGTTTGAAAGAGATTCGTTCGACGAGACTCGTTGATCGAATATTTTGTTTTTTTACGTTTTCTTTTTTTTTTTTGTTTTGTTTTACACGACTCCAATTAATATGTCCTTGAAATTCCGAGTCATTTTCTCTCTCTCTCTCTCTCTCTCTCTCTCTTTTTATTTTTTATTTTCTTGTTTCATTCGAACGCTCCATATTACATAAAACTATAATGAGAGAAGTCGGTAAGAGTACTCGTAAGCGCCACTTAAAAACTGGTTTTCGGTGATGTAGGATATACCTACGAGAAAAGTGATTGCTCCTGGCAAAAACTCTTGTCGGTATAAGTATAACGAGCGCGCGCACGATATTTTTGTGTACACATATAGTAGGGGAGAAAACACTTTAAGCCAAAGTGGTAATAACATAGTTTCGCTTTTTAATTTTTACCAATCCCATCCCATCGATAGGACGTAAAACGTTGAACGATGTTATTACTAAATGGAATAATGTTTACGCAATCTATTTGATCTACCAAACAAATTGTCGATCTTTCAATTTTATGCTCTCTTTCTTTCTCTCTCTCTCTCTCTCTCTCTCTCTCTCTCTCTCTCTCTCTCTCTCTCTCTCTCTCTCTCTCTCTCTCTGACTCTCCTTTTATTTTCGTTCTCTAAAGAATGATGAATATGAAAGTGGCTTTAATATGTCACATGGTTCTTCTATTGAAAAATTAGATTTTTTTGTTTTTATAATACGCATTAGTAGATTCATCTAAGACGAAATACATGTTCTGATAATGAACATAATATCGGCCTATATTCTATATACATACATTTTATCCATTTATATATATATATATATATATATATATATATATATATATCACATCGGTTTCTCATAACATAGAAATTTATATGAGATAATATATTACATCATAATTGATACATACGATTGGCTCGGAGTTATAATTATAATTATATGATACTTCGCGTACGTAAACAAATCAATTATGACAGAAAATATTAATTTCATATGTAACATTGATTTTGATAAATTTTACTCCTTAATTATTTCCTTCGTTCCCATTAACACGAATAAACCATTCGAAACTAAAATCGGGACAAAATGTTTTCCTCGAAAGGGAGAAGGAGAAGAAGAAGAAAAAGAAAAAGAAGAAGAAGAAGAAGAAGGAAAGAAAAAGAAGAAAAAAAGAGAGATCATCGACTTCAAGGCGCATTATCGATCTAACGTTGAAAATAAGTGTAACCGCTCGTACGTTTTGCAAAACGTCAATAACGATTACATCAAAGTTCCAACCGTCATAGATCGGATCGTGGGACGTCGTTTTGCGTCATGGTCTTTCCATTATATACCCGTGTATTTGGTTAAGGCAAAGGAGCCACACTTCGATATCAATCGGCATCTCGTACTTTCGTACCTTGGGAGAGATAAAAAATGGGTCGTACGCATTTCATTAAAAAAGCAGACGAGAATTACCCAACAGTCGTCATAGTCCTCGTCGGCCCTGTGTCTCCGTTGTGTTGTCCGTAGGCTTCTCTCTCTCTCTCTCTCTCTCTCTCTCTCTCTCTCTCTCTCTCTCTCTCTCTCTCTCTGTCTCTTTCTCTCTTTCTCTATCTATCTATCTATCTATCTATCTATCTATCTATCTCTCTTTCTCTCTGTCTTTCACTCTCTCTTTCTGTCAATTCAACACAACAATTCTGCGAGTGAGAGAGTGGGAATTAATGAGAACGCGGGAGCCACGATTAATTAACGTTGGCCTCCTCTCCTCACCAAGTTCGACCCACCTTGGGATTATAATTACGTGAACTTCGTCATTTCTCTCTTTCTCTCTCTCTCTCTCTCTCTCTTTCTCTCTTTCGTTTTCTTCTTTAAAACGGAACACACACCTTTCTTTACCTCTACATACAACAAGAGCTCGATGAGATCGGTTAAAAAAAAAAGAAAGAAAAAGAAATAAAAAAAAAAAAAAAGTATAAAAATAAAAAGTTAAAGAATCTCGCGCGAGCTCGAACGTAAAAAACAAAGATCACGAGAGGCTAAATCAAAATTATATGTACGGATATTTTAACGTGAAAATATTTCATATATGATATTTATTAATCGTCCCACGTCTCGAGAGATACGACGAGAATAATAATATTTTTTTTTTTTTTTTGTTATTTTCCTCTTCTCAGTAAATGTCTTTCCTTTCTTTCATCGAGAATAATTGTTTATTACTCTGTATGACCGAACCTAAATAAATATTATTCAATATTCAAAACACGTATCGATACACTGTCGTAACTATGATTGGATCAAGCTTATAAATATCGTCGGTAAACATTGACCTACGAATATAATATAATAATAATTATAATAATAATAATAATATTTTTGTAAGGATAAAACGTAATAAGATTTAACGAATACGAAGATCTATGTGTGTGCCTACGTTCGTTACGTAAAACGAATAAAAATTATTAGGCCTAAACGATTACTATACCCATGTAAATATTATTTGTTGAATTAGACTTGTCAAAAAAAATAACAAAAGAAAGAAATAAATAAAAATAAATATAGCTTTGTAAATATCTATCATTGCTATTAGATTTTTACGGTCAATCACTTTCACTCGTTATATATAATAATAATAATAATAATAATAATAATAATAATAATAATAATAATAATATATTTGTATGTATATTTTATCATTTCATTCTTAATATATTATTCATCATCATCCTTTATATTTCAATCGAAGCGAACGCGTGACGCAGTTAATTAAGAATATGCTCTCCATTGATCTAAAATATTCGAAAGTTATGTACTAACTTACTTACTTACGAAGTAGATACACATATACATACATGCATACATGTAATACAACGTCGATCAAAGTACAAAAACGTATTGAAAGGCTCGTACAACGGACAAAAGATACGAACAAAAACCTGTTCGACCATAGAATTTCAAAGTTTCGACACGTTCAGCATCGTATTCGCTGGTTAAGCGCGTATAAATTCGGAAGTAAGTCCTTTTAGTACTGAAATACTATAATATGATTATTCCTTATCGCATGAAAGTCGAAGCTCTAACAATACCCTCGGAACCTTTTTACACGTAAGCGCGTAACATACGTACGTAACCATATTCGTGCACAATATTAGAGACGAAATGAAATCATTGTGTGTTTCAAGTTGGTTCGAAAAGTTTTATGATAATTTAAAAAAATATCGATTACTCGACCATTTATCCCTTTTCTTCTCTTTTTTTCTGACTTATTTTTATCTTATCCGATGACAAGCAAAAAGAGATTTCTCGGCTTGCGTTTTTGTGCAATCTTCAAATAAAAATAAAAAGAAGAAAAAGGGTAGGCTGTAGGTATCCAAAAACGGAGGAAAGAAAAATATACGAAAAAAAAGGAGATCGAATTTTTTTTTTCTTTTCCTTCTTCTTTTTTTTTTTATTTTTACATCACGCAGAAACTCCACGACCCATAATATATATAACGACTACGTTACATCAACGGCATAATTTATCTCTATTAAAAAACAACACGTGTGGGTACGGATATACGTATATAATTTTTGTAATATACCAATATCATGATTTATTTATTTCCATTGCGATAATTTATATTCGATTCTTTCGTATGAAGAATCGGATGATAGTTCATTTATCGTAGCTGATTTATCACCGTTCAAATAAAATTTTAATTTATTTCTTCGTATCGGCGATATAATTCATTTACTCGTTCATCTATCGAAACGATTTAAATAATCGATTATCTACTCGGGATGAGTAAAAAGAGATAGATTTAATATTATGAATTCGTAATCGGAAAGATAAGATCGACTAAGGTTAGGTGAAATGCAACAAAAAATTCAAGATTTTGCATCGTTCTCTCTCCTTTCCTCCTCTCTCTCTCTCTCTCTCTCTCTCTCTCTCTCTCTAACTCTCTACCTCTATCTATCTCTATCTATCTATCCAGCTATCTCTTTCTTTCTAATAACATATCGATCGTTCGCATCGGAAATAAAATAAATTTTGCCGCAATGAGGAATCGACCGATACTAATTTGTACGAATCCCGTATTATAATGCAGGATCTTCTACTGGGAAAACGAGGCAACTCTGGTCGTTTATAACCCAACGCAAATTTATTTCCTTGTCACAATATTCTGGTGTATATACACAAACAAACACACACGCGCAAAACACAAACATAAATTACGATATCGCATACGATATACCTCTACTAACGAAGATTTGACGTGTACCTACTTCCCTGGTGCTTTTTCAAAAGTAAAAAAAAAAAAAAAAAAAAGAAAAAAAAATAAAAACGAGGAAAGACAAAAAGTAACTAAAGAGAAGAAAGAGAAAATTAAATGAAAAGGAAAGAAAACAAAAATTTTATTCGCGACGTATGTATAATATGTGTATAATCATCCGGACTTTTATCCTCTTCTCGTGTACGAACTGAAATAACGAATTTAAAATTACGAGGTAAAAAGAGAGAGTAAGAGAGAGAGAGAGAGAGAGAGAGAGAGAGAGAGAGAGAAAAGAGAGAGAGAAAAATTTCAGAAAAAAAAATGTAAAAATCTTCGAGAACGTTAAATATTAAAGCGACGCGATGAACATTTCAAATTACAATTTTTTCTTTTTTCCTCCTCGCTCGCCACAAACGTAAGGACGTTTTTCGTTTTAAAGAGATTTCTAAAGTCAAATGAAATTTCCAATCGAATTAACCCGTTGACGCGTGTTTCTCTATTCTCTACGAAAGGTACGTATATTAAAAAAAAAAAAAAAAAGGAAAAAAAAAAGAATAAAAAAAGAAATATTGTTCCCTTAAACGCTAACCCCTTGAACGAAACAAAAAAGATATCAATATTTTTCTTTTTTTTTTTTCGATTCTCTTCGACAACGATAAGACCTGTATTTTAAACTTAATCAGATAAAAATTATACATCAATAGCGATAAAAAAATTATTGAAAAGTTATAACAAATCTTGTGTAGAATAAAAACATTGAATATTATTTTCAGATTCCAATATCCAATTATCATTGTACGATCGGTGAAATGCGCTTCGAGGAACTAGTAGTACAGGTCGATATGATGTCAGACATTCCCCCTTTAAAACGCTTCTATTCGAAATATCCTATGAAAAGCAAATATTAACATGTCGGGTATATTAAAAAAAAAAAAAAGAAAAGAAAATTTATTATCAAGATTAAATCGCCCCATCTATCCGATTCTAAAGATACGTCCGTTTAACTCGACCTTTTTAATTAACTTTCAATTATCTCGCGTTAATAATCCTCGTATTATATATTAATTATCGATTAAAAGAAAACAAAAAATATAGACCTTTTTATGTTCTCGTTAATCGTCGATTGAATGTCAATATGCATTGACAATCGTTGATATATTTTGTAAAAATATTCTTTGATCGATTAATCGTTGTTATTAAGTATACGATACAGGAATACGATAGATTATTAAAGATCATCTAAGTCGATCAGTTATCGAACAAGATTACGATATTCGCCATAACTCTATTTTCGATAGATCTTAGACTAATATTTTTTTTTATTTTCTTTGTCTTCTTTTTTTTTATTCTCTTCTCTTTCAAACCGTAAAACTATAACAAGCGTAGAAACGTTTTGATTCGTCCTATAGAAATGCATTACTCAATTACGAACAATTTGAGCTACCAAATATGTCATATATATATATATATATATATATATATATATATGTATGTATATATACACATGTATATAATATGTATATATGTATATATATGCTCTATTTCGAAGTTTATGAAGATCACCAAGAACATAAATGATATTTAGCCACGTTCGATCGTCGACTAATTCAGACCAAACATCTACACACTATATATATATATATATATATGCCATATATGTATACATGATACATAGAAATTAATCCCATTGACGACAAAGATATTTATTTATTAAAATTAAATGACGATCTTAAAGAAATGAAAACGATTGCGAACGTTTCGTTGGATGTAATGAAACGAAAATTTATTTTTCAAACATATATATATATATATATATATATATATATATTTTATACGAAGTATAAAAAAAACTATTTTAAAGGTAGTAAGTTTAACGGTGGTAGAGGGTCAAAGTTCAAACGTATATTAGAGAATCGAGAACACGAAATACCGTATTTCCGGCACGAACATGGTGGCAAAAGTACAACTTCGGCAAGTTTGTCAACTTGGCTAAACGTAAAGTTTACAGTACAGAGGTTTCTGGTCCCCCCCCCTCACCATATTCTTTCGTCGGAGAAAAAGAAAAGGGAGAAAGATAATGGAAAATAAAAAGGACTTATAATGGTAACCTGTGAGTTATAACGTTATGTGTATAGTATTTATGTGTCTCCTCGGCGAAACGTCGCCGTCGGAAATCTCAAAATGTCTATTCTCTTCGTTCTTGTTATTCGCCCTTTTTTCTCTCCTTCTCTCCTTTCTTTCACCCATAATCCCCCAAAATATCGTCACATTTTCTAACCTTATCGAACTTAACGCGTAGCGAAAAATACATATTGCATTCGACGGATATGTAACTAACATAAAAATATAATACCTGCAATTGTTTACAAGAAAGTAAATAAAAACAAAGGAAGGACTTATTATTTTTTGTTGAAAGTGGTGCGTCCACTTTTTTTTTTTTTTTTTTTTTTTTTGACGAGACCACACAACTTGCGATCAATTCGGTGCTCGCTTTTTACTTTAAACTAATTAATATTAAATATCTTAAAAAAAGTCAATGCTTCGTTCGATTTAAGATTGACCGATGAATTTAATCGCGTAGCGAATGATCGTCCTAACCCTAAAATTATCTCGAAACGACGAGAAATGGACTCGCACCATTTTCAAAATAAATGATACGTATTATATCGAACGATGAATTAAATATATGATCGATGTCAATCAATTTTTTTCTAATCTATTGAGACAAGATATACACTAGAATACATTTTTACATATATAAAAAAAAAAATTACATATATGTATACGTATGTGTATATGCGATATGATAAAGTATTTTATTAATATATATGATAAATTTCAAAAAAATGTATTAATGATCTTAGAGAATATCTGGAACACGACAGTATGAGCAATAAGTTTCGCCTTTCAAGTAGCATTAGATAAATACACCTAGTAAAGACAGACAAAAATTGACTTACCCAGCCGAGGGATTTTCAGACTTCAAATTTAAAACTTTGTAGGTTAGTTTATACGTATGCTGGTTACAAGTATCGAATAAAAATTAACCCTGTCCCTCTACGCTGAATATTTCTTTAATCAATAATGTATTGCGTTAATTTTAACTGAACGGAATAGTTTCAACAACAAAAATATTATGTAAATAAATAAATTAATAATAATGATGATGACGATGACGACGATAACAAGAAGTATAATTCTATGAGCAAAGAACATTATATACGTATATATATACGTACGTACGTGTACATAGTATACGTAATATATTCTCTCCCGTTTTATAAATGAACGAGAATCGTTTAATTGATGTACTTTCCGTATTGATTTTTGATCGTAGAACGCGTAGTACGCGTCGTTACTAAGGGGGCTAGGTTATGTTGATATAACGTCATGTATGTATAACGATGACAATGTACAGTTTCCAAACAAGAACGACGAGTTAAAGCGTTAATAATGTTCACGAACTAACCTTTTTCTTGAGTTCCAACGGTGCGTTACATAATTAAACATTATAAAGTAAGAGGCGAACACGACGACGTTTCGGAGACTCGTAAACTCGTTAAAATCTAAACGTCCGAGCGACGAACTCCCGCGAATACGAACTATTAACGTAATTAATGATTCACGATAAAACTCGATTTTTTTTCTCCTCTCTCTCTCTCTCTCTCTCTCTTATCCTCGAAGGAAATGGCGTCTTACGTAGTTTCAAAAAAAAAAAAAAAGAAGAAGAAAAATATGAGACACCTCGTAGAAGCGATAAAATATCCATCATCGAGCGTCGTCACCAAAAAAACAAACCCGCAACCACGCGAAATATGCTTATCAAATATTACTCTCCGCATATAAACTTTCAAATATTCGTTGGACGCACCACCTACCGGAGGCGAAGTTTATTACAACGAAGAGGGAGGAAGAGAGAGAGAGAAGACCGTTCGTTATAATATGAAATATAACAAAGAACGTAAACTCGAACGAACGTTATAACGTGGAAAATATAACCAAACTTTCCGTCGAACTATTCCGGTAATAATCTAACTTATAATATCATACACATTCTTAATATAACTTTTCTACGCAACGTCAAAGGGAATACTAATAAGAAGTAATAATATCGCGAAGGATATATACGGGTAGAACGTTTCGAGAGGCATCATCCTTGCTACGCGCCATCTATAAATTTAATCCTCTTTCCTCTTAACGAATTCTTACACAAACCAAAGAAATTCTCGGGCTGAGTGAGTAAATTGAAAGAAAAAAAAAAATAAACGAAAAGAAAACAAAGAAATAAAAAACGAACAAAATTAATAACAATAGTAATAATAATAATTATTATTATTATTATAACAACGATATAAAAATTGTATACTCACGTGAACGATCGACGATCAAAGATGTTATGTGCCCCCTCCGGAGGAAAGAGAAAAATAGATAGAAAAGAAAAAGAAAGGGTCGAAGAGGAGGTCGTCGCGTTGGTGTCCTTGCGAGTGAAGTCTCACGGTTGGGGGCTTTACGGGGAAAAGAGAAAATTTTCTTTTGGTACGCGCGAAAGAAAGAAAGAAAAAAAGGAAATAAAAACAGAAGAAGAAGAAGAAAACGATATAAGGAAAAGTAGAAAAAGAAATGAAGAATAAGAAGAAGAAAGGGAAGAAGAATTAGAATCGAACCCACCAACGACGTAAAATAATCGACAAAAAGTGATATCCTCTTGTATCGTCGTACACGTTTTTCGAAAAAAAAAAGAAATTTCTTTCTATCGAACTCCCCTCCTCCTACGGATACTGCTATCACGTGGTGCGACTTTTACGTCGTCGTTACTAAACGCGAAAGTCAAAGAGATTGGATGGTAAACATCGCGGATGAGTCGCGTCGCGATACTGACGAGTCCTCGAGGCAGCGTGTAAACCTCATGCTAACGGGAGAACCGACTATACCCCCACCACAATCCCATCTGCCAGCGCTCTCGCCCTTGCGCGCAATCCTATCCCTTCCTATATCCCCTCTCTCTCTCTCTCTCTCTCTCTCTTTTCATTCGCTATTCGTTCTCGGTCCCTCGTTCTCTCTCTCTCTCTCTCTCTCTCTCTCTCTCTCTTTCTTTCTTTCGTTTCATTCGCTATTCGTTCTCTCTCCCTCTCTGTCTCTCTCTCTCTCTCTCTATATATATATATGTATATATAGATCTATCTTTCTTTCGTTCACTTTCAAACTCTTTCTATCACTTTTCCCGTACTTTTCACACCTCCTTTTTTACATCGAAGTTCCTTGTTTTCTTCTTTTCAAATCCATGAGTACCCGCAAAGTAACTTTTTCCTTTCCTCGTTTGTCACAGATTCTTCCTTAAATCATAGCCAAATGGTATATGTACATGTATGCATGGATGTATGTATGTATGTATGTATGTATATATATATATATATATATATATATAAATCTTTGAAGCTCTTTCATGGAACACTTCTATGTTCTATTTCTTTATAGGTATATCTACGATTGATTCTACGAGTACTTATTTAAAGGAGTGTGTTAATACTTATTTATATTAGAAATGTAGATAAATATATATTTGTTTCGCATTGAAAATTTCTTCGGTTTGAACGTATAATTATATCTAATATATATATATACACCCCCCCTCCCACACACACACACACATATACATTACACACATATACACAAACAAAATCGGTGTAATCATATTTTATATATATAATTATTTTTAATAAAGTTATGCGAATAATAAACGAGACGCGATAATATCTACGTTATAACTATGTTAATTTACGATAAATAATAATACCCATGTTATAAACGACTCGAGATAAATAATAACAGATATACCCATGTTACGTTAACTTATAATACTTATAATAATATATCCCTGTTATATCAACTCGACGATTAATAACGTCTACGTAATACCAGCTTAATAACGAACAATGATACACGTGTGTAGTAGACTGATAACAAATAGGCAATTACACGTATGTCCTGTATCGGACATTTTAATTTGACATAAAAATTTACGTGTTATTTGATCCTCGTAGAGAAATAAATATAAATCGATGATAAATCTTAAGAGATCGCGATATGAAAGATTAGATGGGAATAGGGTGATGGGAGGGGGGAGGGATGGAATAAAATGACGACACGAATATATCGACGAATCGATCGAAAGACAACAAATTTTATCTTCCATACGATTCGAAACGAACAACATGTCGGTGAACGAACGAACGAACGAACGAACGAACGAACGAACGAACTGAACGAGAAGATATCTGGATTAAGAAAGGTCGCATCCCATTCCTTTCTCTCTTTCGAATCTGTGGTAACACGGGAGAGTAGAGGCGATCTTTCATTGCAAGATCCAAAGTGAATCCTAACACACGCGTATCGTATTTCTCGATGCAACTTCGATACGCGATAAATAAATTCTCTCTGTTCTATTCCGATAACTACTACTACTACACAACTACTACAGCTACTACCAATACTACCGACTAATAAAAATCATATCTATTCTTTGAAACTCGAGCGACGCAATCGATCTCGAAATTTATGATCGGTATGGTGACGAAATTAAACTATGCGAAATCAAGACGCGCGATCACATTAATTACAGGACTTGTAATCCGTCGAAATGCAAATTTGTTAATTTCACTCTTTCTCTCTCTCTCTCTCTCTCTCTCTCTCTCTCTTGATATCTTAAATTACTTAAATTATTGATAGATTAGGCAAGGTAAAGAGAGGCCGACGTGATCACGACGGAAGCCGCAAAAAGCATTTGCGGTTAGATCGTTGGTACAATCCTTTTGCTAAAATATTAAGAAGAGGAGGAATAAACAAAGGGGGAAAAAAAATCGTAAAAAAGATAAACGACGAGAGAAATAAAGATGAAGGAGGAGGATGAGATATAAGGAGAGCGAGCGAGAGAGATAGAGAGAGAGAGAGAGAGAGAGAGAAGATGAGTATCTATCGAAATAAGTCGACGACGATGACGACGTTTCTATTTATTTTTAAACAGCGGGAGGTCTCTGACCGAAAAGACAATAACGATCGAAAGGAGAGGAATATTACATAAACAAAGGTAAATTGGTATTAGTACGATGCGTATAGTATTAGGACTAACATTCTCTCTCTCTCTCTCTCTCTCTTTCTCTCTCTATCTATATATCTCTCTCTTTCATCACGAACCACGTATAAGTACATACATATATAAAAGAAATACAGAGAGAGAGAGAGAGAGAGAAAGAGATGACGTTACTTGTGTGACTTCATCTTTCTCACACTAACAATTCCACACTGAGAGGATCCATTCCTTCAACTTGCAACGACCGAGAACAGCTTTCTCCGTTGGCTAGAGTAAGTAAGTACTTACTTTCTCTCTCTCTCTCTCTCTCTCTCTCTCCCACTCTCTCTCCTACTCTCGTAGAAGTCCATCTGTCACTTTCATCCTCCACTTTGCCCTTATCGTCGACAGCTATCGTACTTTACCACCGGCCACCGTCTCGTCTCGTCTCTTCTCTCTCTCTCTCTCTCTCTCTCTCTCTATATATATATATATATATATATATATATCTCCATCTCTCTCTCTCTCTCTCTCTCCCTCGCTAACTCTCGCAAATGAGCTTTCTACCTTCCGAAACGTACCTTTGAATGTATTAGCGTTTAAGAACCGATCAAAAGGGGTGTCTCCTTATTGAGGGTTAATACGAACACCCCGAACGCTCGTCATTCAACCTCTCTCTATCTCCCTCTCGCTTATCTTCCCGTTTTTTTTTTCTCCCCCAAACAAAATTTCATCGAATCCCGCTGCTTCGCGAATACGAAGTCCGGCGGATCTGGAAATTGTTTTTACGCGAATAAAAGAACAACCTTTCGTTTTTTCATCCCATCGATACAAGGATATTCGCGAGACGTAATGTGAATTTATTTCAATTGCGAAACGTATTCATTTTCTCTCTTTTTTTTTTTTTTGTTTTGTTTCGTTTCTTCCCGTCTTCTTCTTATTTTTTTTTTTTTGTGTCCTTTTCACTGAAATGCTAATTTCTTCCCCCGAATTATTACTTCGCATGGATGAGATCTCTATTTATTATTCATGATTTCAGAGTTACGTATGAGTTTTCGAAGTTTCTTCGATCCTGCTCCCTCCCCCCCAAAAAAAAGAAACAAAAAATAGAAAAAAGAAAAGAAAAGAAACAAAAGGAAACGTCATAGCTCGAAATTTGTTGAGTAGTTTTTAAATGGAAAAAAAAGAAAAAAAAAATTTACGCGAGGAATGTCGAGAAGAGGATACTTCACCGCGAAATGTTATAATAATAACAAATGTATGAAAAAAGTATAGGTACGTGAAGAAAAAAGTAAAAATACACGCGTAGTATATTTGAATAATCTCTCGAATTTATAAAGGCATAAAGGAATACTTTCACGGGGAACTTTTATATTTCATATTCCAGCCGTTCACTCGGTTGCAATTATCTAAATATTGTCAAACAAAATTCTCCAATATTTTTCAATGAAATCAAGAAAAATTAATCAACTTGCCGATATAAAAATATAAAAACCGAAGGGAAACCTTTCTATAACGATAACGAACGAACGTAAATACATATATACGTGCATACATACATATATACATACACACACACTTTACTATATCTACGTTCTATGTGTCACGTAAAATCGTTAAATAAAGTAAACATAAAAATATTTCGCTCGGATATTTTCGTATGGAATTGCATCAATGTGTTTTCGTGGTAGGCAGTGTTGGGGGAATAAAAAAATTTCTACGTAGTTTAATCGGCTGTAGATAGTCCGTATACGTAACATATGTGTATAATATATATATATATATATATATATATATATATATATATCTGTGTGTGTGTATGTATATATATATATACATACATATATATATATATATATATATATATATATATAGAGAGAGAGAGAGAGAGAGGAGAAAAGGACGATCATCGTGTATGCATATATATCTATATATCCATATTACATGTATGTGTATATATATATATATATATATATATATATATATATATATATATATATTATATGTATTAGTACCTCGTTGAATGACATGCTCTCCCACGCTTCCATAGATCGCGCATAGCTAGAAAAAGACGATCCAATTGGCTTATCCTGGAAGTCTTGTGAGAGAGATAGAGAATGGAAACACAGAGAAAGGGTAAAAGAGTGAGAGAGAGAGAGAGAAAGAGAGAGAGAAGGGGAAAGCAAGCGCATCCTCTTACCATTACACTACGGATACCAACAACGTGACCCCATTTTCATCTCCGATATTAGCCCTGACACACGACTATTGCTTTCGATTCCGCGAGATCTGATCGGGCTCGTGCATCCATAGACATCTTGCATGGTTAACCCTGAAGAGGTCATCCTCACGGGTGAGAGCTAACACCGTTTTCGTAAATTCACGGCACGAATAGTATAAGATCGATCTCACTCTCTAACTCTCTCTCTCTCTTTCTCTCTCAATCTCTCTCAATCTTACAACACGCCTCTTCCTACACTCTTATTTTTCTCTTTCTCTAGGTCACACGAAAAAGTATGACTCTTTCCCATTACTTTTTCTTTCTATTTCTTTTTCTTTTTTTTTTTCCTTTTTTTATTCGGTTTTCTTCGGGAGAATCAATAAAATAAATTATTTCAATTTAATTACCAGATATACTGTTGACGTCCGATTTGAAATATGATCATTGCATATATAAAATGAATGTTAAATTTTTCAATTGACATTGTGAAATATTTCGAATTATTCATATCCGATTGATTAATTGTAAATGATTATATTATATAGGATTGAACGATTAAATTACACGGTATGATTATGATTCGTCGAATAAAAATATCTCGTGCGTCTATGTTTAAATAAAAAAGATAAGAAAATAAAATAAAGTGAAATAAATTAAAATAAAATCAACGTTTCATACTCGACCACACTCACGACCATAATCGCTCACGATTTAGGAATAGATATCCATCTTCAATGACGGTACCAATTGTAATACATATATATTGTATATCTACACACACTCACACATACATATATATATATATATATATATATATATATATACATATATATTATTTTTTTAACGAATTCCTCGGAAGAGAAAGGATTGCTCAATTATTATCTCGCAATTCTCAATAACGTCATCGTCAAACGATTGTCGAACGGAACGACATCGGGAAGGACCTTTAAATACCGTAAAAGAAATAACACGTGATTCTACTTTTAACTTTGCACAATAAGTACCGTTTAAATTGTTACGAGTTGGATGACTCCTTTAAAGACCTTAGAGAAGAGAAGATCCCGGTCTTAACGCTAATTTCTCTGCACAAATTTTTTTCTGTTTACTCCGAACGAATACTCCGATAAAAATCTAAGCCTTTCCCCCTCCCTCCCGCGCATCCTGAGCAAAACGAATATTATTTCTTTTGTCCTTTTCTTTTCTTTCTCGTTTCCTTTCTTGTGTGTTTCTTTTTCTTTTTTTAAGGGAAGGGGCGGCAACGACCTTGCGTGCCTCAAAACTTTTCGCATAATTGTCTTCTCCGTATCGAGATATATCACGAAAGTGAAAATTATCTTTTGAAAAAGAAATAAAATAAGATGTCCAGAATACGTTTGTAATAATTAATTCCATCCGCGAGTGAATTTTTTTTCGTCCTTACAAAAAAAAAAAAGAGAAAATTTATGTTATGTAAAAATTATATTATAATAATTAATCCCGGTATAATTACATAATACCAAGTATAATTTATACCTAAAAAACAAAAAAAAAAAGAAACAGAAAAAAATCATTGAAAACTTGATATTATTCACGAACGAATAATTTCATGCGGCTAATTTCTTATTCTTTCCTTCTTTTTTTTTTTTTTTTTTTTTTTTTTGTAAAATACGATCGTCGAAACAATGAAATTTCCAAAATACGTACATCGAAATCGTTTCCTTTTTTTTTTCTTCTTTCGTCGTAGAAAAAAAAAAAGAAAAAATTATCGTCAACGTATCTACGATGATTGAAGTTTAACATTCGTTAAAAATCTTTAACACAATAGGTCATACATAAAACGTTCGATGATCCGTTTGCAATATTCTATTAGACAAATGTATAGATATGTACATGGAAAACGTAAGATTTATTTACTTACCGGTCTCTCCAATTCGCACATTTATACGGATGATTCACAAACGTTGAACCTAATTCGTTCGTACGACCTCGCTAATAATAATAAAAAAAAAAAAAAAAAAAAAAAATTACCCGAAGTAATCCTTCTACTTCATCTCTCTCTCTCTCTCTCTCTCTCTCTCTCTCTCTCTCTCTCTCTCTCTCTCTCGCTCGTTTGCAAAGCTTATTAAGGGTTATTAGCCACTTTCGCTTTCCATTCGGTTTGTTTCGTGTCCGACAAAGAAAATGTCATCGTGAAATAGTTATCCATTACGCGAGGATCGCCACGATTATGGTAGGAGGTATCGTGAGAGACCGTAGCGACTCTTCGATTCGATAATATCGGTAAAATTGAAGGAAACAAAAGGGATAATCGTTTGGTTTCTATCTCTGTATCCTATCTCTATATCTGTCTATCTTTCTCTCTCTCTCTCTCTCTCTGAATTTTTTTTTCATTATTTTTTCTTTTTTTCTCTCAATCCTTCTTTGTCTCGTTAATTTTCGATTGTCCAGTCCTCTCGATTCCACTGATATTTACTGTGTCCGTTGATTAACGAATGAAAAGTTCATCGCTGTCTCATAAATCTTGGACCACGATAAATTCTCATGAATAGAAGAAGCCAATGCACATATATAATATGTACGTGCTAGAAGGAGAGAGAAAAAGAGAGAAAAAAGGAGAGAGAGAGAGAGAGAGAGAGAGAGAGGGTTGATGAAGGAATCAGGGAGGAATTCTTTCTAACGAGGTATACGACTCGTATACATCTCAATGATCTAATCGTTATGTATGTGTGTGAACGCGCGCGCATGTATGTGTATGTGTGTGTGTGTGTGTGTGTATGTGTGTGTGTGTGTGTGTGTATACACCACGTATATACTTCGCGACTAAGATAATCGATATTTGCCGTCTCGGTAAAAAAGAAATTCTTATCGAATCGAACATCTAAATGTTCTTAGCAAGGTATCGAAGAAGATGGACGATGATTTTTCTTCGACTTACCTTTTTTTCGATTTTTACGTACTTAGAAACATTTATTATTATTATTATTATTATTATTACTATTTTTCTATTTTTTCTAAGAAGGACATTTGCGAACGTGCCTAATATTGATACTTACCGTGTAAATTGCAACTTCGATTGCACGATTTTTTATAGACACAATGATGATAATAATAATAATAATAATAATAATAATAATTTTACGATTAGAAACAAGAGAGCGTCGCGTTTTTGCAATTTAAAAGAGAAAGAAAAGAAAGGAAAGAAAAAAAATACCAAGTTGTTGTCTTTCGAATCGATAGAATAAATAGATAAATAATGGGAACTTATACGTGTATGTGTGTATATATATATATGCAACAACGATTAAAAAATAGTAAAAGTGAAGGACGAGGCGAAAGTTTATGGTTGTGATTTTTAAAAAGCAATTACTCTTTCTCGTGACATTTTTTTTGAAGCTAATATTTTTTGTTTTCAGATTGTAAAAATACAAATTTAGTTTGTTAAACTGCGAGCCCAACTAAAAGCCCAAAAAGTCTCGAAAAAAAGGAGTAATTGATTTTTATCATCACCTAAAAGCTTTTGTACCGGACTCTCGCAGTGTGTATAATAAAGTGTAAGAGAAAATGGAGATAATGTAATTTCATAAAAAATCAACGTCGAGATCATAAAAGAGAGATGGAAAAGAGAATTAAAACAAAAAAAAAACAAAAAAAGACCCAAAAAAGAAGACATGTAAAATAAGAAAAAAACAAAATTAATAAATGTATATCATTGTGTTCGTAGGTATATTAAATTTTTCTTAAGTGAAATCAACGAAGCGAAACAATATCTAATTATTTCGTAATCTCGTAAAATCTCGATATCGTAACGATATATATATATATATATACATGTACATACATGTCATTCATTTGTGTTAAATGATTTCAATAAATACTCTATTAAATGTCATTAATGTGCTACACAGTAAATATTACAACATATTCGTGATGTATATTATGGTATCGTTAATAATAACATGAATCTCTTAAATGATATTAATAATTAATATATTATTATATTATATCATTATCATTATCATCATCATCATCATCATCATCATCATCATCATCATTATTATCATTATTATAATTATTATATTATCTATCTCTCTCCTTTTTTCCCGGTTATATTCTATTCTGTTCTTTATTTTTCTATTTAATATTATTTTTATTTTTGTATGCTTTTCGTTTTCATTTCCTCGACGCGCGTGCGCTTTGAGAACACAAAAAAAAAGAGAAAGTAAAAAATTTCTTCGATTTCACGGCCAAAATTCTAATGATCACGCGCAATAATATTTTCGATCTTAAACGCCCATTTTAAAACGTCTCGTTCTCTCTCTTTCTCTCGGTGTGTGTGCGTGTGTGTGTGTTTGTATATATATATATATATATATATATATATATATATATATATATGTACAGTTTTTTGTTCAGCAAACGTGTTGTTCTTTTTGTTTGTTTGTTTGTTTCTTTGTGTCATACATTGTACATTATACATTTGCAGCCATCACTCCGGAAATCTAGAAAAACTAATAGCGCCGTACAATAATAGTAATAAGTAACATGTAGAATGCGGAACTTAGAAAATTGAAATCTTTCTCCCTCTCTCTCTCTCTCTCCCTCTCTTTTTCTTTCTCTTCCTTTCTGTGATGTAACGAACCCTTTTCTCTTATTCCGATCGCGATCACTCGTACAATTTCTTCCCGATTCACGAGCAACACGTTCACAATTTTACAATATCCAACGATCAAAGTACTACCTGCTATTTCGATCGATCGATCGATCGATCGATCGATCGATCGATGATCTACGAACGAAACCAAAACGTACGATATCCGAATTGTTTGTTAGTTTCTCTTTCTTTTTTCGTTTTGTTTTTTAAAGAGATTTTCTATACATTCCAAAAAAAACTTCGTATTATCTCCAAACTTCCAATGAAATATTACACGGTAGACAATCCTTCTTTTTCCCTTTCCTTTTCTAAATCGTAATTCCAACTCGTTGTAATTTGCTGTCGCGAGATTATCGTCGTAAAAAGAGAAAAAAAAAAAAGAAAGAAAGAAAAGAGAAGAAAAAGAGAAATAGACGTTTCAAGATCGTTTGAAAAACGAAAAAGAAGAGATATAAAATATTGACGATACGCGGATTAAATGTATTGTGCGATGTTAAAAATTCGAAAAAAAAAAACAGATGTACGATCGGAAAGTCTCGTTTGGATAAAAACCTAGCGATCGCTTTTGATCCCGTTTCAAAAATTGTTTCGTCATATATCGATGGTAAAGAGATGAGATGCTTCCACCATAAAGCGATCAAAAGTAACGAGCATCGACTTCTAACGGTATTAGGTAACAATAAAAAGTTACATTGGCGAGAAACGAGAAGAAGAATAGCTTAGTATTATCGATTAGAAACCACATGTCACGAGCATTACACTCTATACTAAGCATCTCTAATTACTAATCACGCTGCGATATCCTCTTCGGTATTTCGTACGTTTGGTATAACATTTACGATGAAATAGCGAGTCGATCTGAAAGAAGAAGGAAAAAAAAAGAAAAAAAAGGAAGCACAATTATTCGACATCCTCCCCCTATCTCCCCCCATTCTCTCCCGCTACCACCCAAAGGAAAAGGTTTCATTAGAAATGACGATTGAATCCGATATCACCTAATGACGGGTTTTTATATCTTGTGCACGGGCTAATTAATAAGCACGAGAAAAGAAGGAAAGAAAAAAAAAAAAGAAAAAAAAATCAATTCGAAGGGAGTTGATCTTAAGATATAATTGATCGTATGATTAATCTTAAGAAACAAACAAAAAAATAATAATAAGAAAGAAGGAGGGCGTTTTTGGTCGTTATTCCCTGTTTTTCTTATCTTCATTTTTTTTTTCTTTTTTGTTATAAATTCCGATGAATCTCTCTCTAAAAAGATATTTTTCGAGTACTACGTCAACGTTATCAATATAACTGTTCTTTTAATTTTTCTTCTTTTTTTAAATATCTCGACTATCTATAGGCTTCTATTCATATTTCTCTCTCCCTCTCTTTCTTTATTTCTTTTATCTCTTTTTTAAACTTTCTTTATTATAGTCACATCGTTACTGCTTCCCTTTTACATCGGTCCATTTAATTTATTTACTATCATACACTAAGCGATACCTTCAGACGACTCTCCCACCCCTCCAACCCACCTCATTATTATCTCTCATTCTCTCTCTCTCTCTCTCTCTCTCTCTCTCTCTCTCTCTCTCTCTCTCTCTTTCTATCTCTCTTTCATGGACATTTGTACAACGTGAAGGCATTTATTGGCTCATCATTGCGCTTTTTATCATCGATGCAACAATTCGATTTAATTCTCAAGAAACGGGGTCATTGACCTCTGCTATAAACAGAGCAGAAGTTATACATATATAAGTATATTAATGTGTATTGTAAAACAATGGAATATCGAGAATTTTTGTTAATGAATTCAAACCAATAGCGCGAAACTTTTTCTTTTTTTTTTCTTTCTTTCTTTTTTCGCGTATATCACGAGATACATTACGTGTAACCAATGCTGCGCAACGATTTTTTTTTTTTTTTTTTTTAATATTAATGACATACAGAGGCGTGTAAATATATATATATATATATATATATATGTATATATATATATATATATATATACATATATGTATGTATATATATATATATTATGTATAGGTTCTAATATATATATTTGTATTTGTTTAATGCATTCTATCCATTGTCATGAATACTTCGAGCACAAACTCGATCGAAGATATAACCAAAATATCGATCCTATCGAAATTCATGTCGAATATTGTAAATCAAAATTTCATTGTTGAATGTAGTACCAATGGAACGATGTTTTTTTTCTTTCTTTTTTTGTTTATTATTATTATTATTATTATTATTATTATTATTATTATTATTATTATTATTCTTACGTCGTGTGCCAATATATATTTTTATCTTATACATACATAGACACATACGTGCATACATACATACATATATATATATATATGTATGTATATACGTATGTATCCAATAACATTTTCAATTATATATTATATATAATGAACGCTTGAAGCATTGATTTTACGTTGGAGAAAACAAAATTTGTCAACATCGAATCCTTACTGCAATTGTAAAATCGATCGAAAATAAAAGAATAATTAGGTGATAAGAATAACCGATTGACCGCACCATGCTAATCAATAAATAATAATAATAACAACAACGTTTTTTTTTTATTCGTATACGCCATTGAACGATATTGCAAATAGTAAATCGTTTTCTTTTGCTTTGAAATATGTACATACAGGGGCCGCGGTATCGAATGTTCTTAGATGGGCTTTGAAAAAATCGATCGTCAAGCTAATTTTGTTTAGGCTAATTTTGTTCTTAACTTTTTTTACGGATCGAACAAAAAAAAAAAAGAAAAAGAAATAAAAAAAATTCCTGACCTTTTCAATTTTGACAATCTCAAAAAAGAGAAAAATTATTGGACCGAAAGGTGTCGCGAAACGTTTGAGCGATTTTTAAAAGATCATCCAAGAACTTAACGGCTCTACAACCCTGTAGATATTCTCGAGGTATGATTTCTCTTGGCGGCCATTTTTTTCTGTTTCATTTTCTTCTTTTTTTTTGTTTGTTTGTTTCGTTTCGTTCTTATCTTATCATCTTCTTTTTGCGTAATTAGTACAAGCAAACGATCATTGGTATGTACTTAGTATATATATATATATATATATATATATATATATATATATATATATATACACGTGTGTAACAATATGGCGGCGGCGGCAGCGACGGCGATGGCGACAAGACGATCGAATTTGAAAAGAGAATTCCATTGTTAATTCATCACTAATCATTACACTATAATTATCTACGATCGCTATACATATATATATATATATATATAAGTGCGGAATAGTACATACAATATTGTCCTGTTACATTTAATTGCCAGTAGGTTTAGACATTACCATTGCGTTTGTTTATCATAATTTTTATAACAATTCATCGTCAAACCTCTTTCGCGTCTCTGTCGTGCAACGAATGGGGAAAAAGACATTCCATGACACTTCCTTGTCACTTGTCTTTTTTTAGAGAAATCATCGGATATTCCATGGTTTCGAATGAAATTTTCGATATTATAAGTTTCGAATGAAATTTCTCAATTTACATCGATTGACACACACATAAGCGATCATCAATCGTATTTTATCACGCAATTGGTTGTGTTCTCTCGTCTTCGCGATTTTTTTTTCTTTTCTCTTTCTCTCTCTCTCTCCCTCTCTCTCTCTCTCTCTTTTTCCTTCTTTTTATTTATTTATTTACTTATATTTTTTTTTTTTTTCTATAGATTAAAGATGAAGATTTCGTTTACTCCCCGTTTATATTCTTCAGTCTTTATAGAACATGACTGTTTAAGTTAAAGGATCAGTACATTATTTATCATCTAACGATCGACCTGCGATCTTCCTTACTTTACGTTCATCTCGATCCTAATGTAACTCTACTCGTCGACTAATTAACGATATAAATAAGATGATCGAACTAATTATTTCGATAGGACCACGCGCGAAATCGATACGCGATCGTCGATAATGAAACGGTCAGTACGTTTACTTATGCATCCCCCTCCCCCCCGAATTTCGTTTCCGTATGTTCCTTTTGTAAATATTTTTCCGATTATCTATCTACCGATTTAACGTGTTTCCAATGTTTCACGAAGGGAACGCGATATACGCGATTTTTTATTTGTTTCTTTTTTGTTTCTTTCGAAAGAATTCCTCGATACGAACGATCGATACACACGTAATATCTCTACTATCGTCGATACAGGAGATATGTTTGCTGTTAAAACATCGTAAACAAAATCAACCTCCAACGAGATATTTCAATGGCGTTCCCTTTTCTTTTTTTCTTTTTTACCGTCTCGTCGTTTCGTTCACGCCTGCCAAAAAGTGTCTGTTGAGAGAGAGAGAGAGAGAGAGAAATAAAAAATAAATAAAAGAGAAAGAAAGAAAGAAACCATAAATTGGAAAATCCTAATTTAATTTGTGATGAAACGTAGAAATGATTTATTACTATGAGACACTTTTTAACAGACGTCAAACGACAACCCACTGAATATAAACTTGACGAAGATCTCTCGACAATATTTTCATTCGTTCCTTTTTGGATACATAAATTTGAAATTGTTATTATTATTATTATTATTATTATTATTAGTAGTAGTAGTAGTATAATTATTATTATTACTTCATCTTCTTTTTCTTCATTTATTTCCTTTTATCATATACTAAGGAAAAAGTTCAAGAATTTTTGTTACTCGATTGCTTTTGCTCTTTTTTTTTTCACATAGCATTGCGATTGACAAAAATTCAAACAAAGATAAACAATTTCGATCAATATGAAATAGAAAAGATTTGATCGACGAGATAAATTTAATCAATATATTAGATTATTTCAAATATTAGTAATGTTAGATATCGATAAGTATGATAATTATCTTCTTAGCTTTTTTTCTTTTTTATATTTTTTAAATAAAATTTAACTCGTCGATCATGTCTTGTTTTATTTTACATTGATAAAAATCGATTTACTTCGTTACAACGACAGCCCCGTATAATTATTGGATTTA
>OU426858.1:5508926-5706426 GCA_911387685.1 Dolichovespula media
AGTTTAGATAAATAAAGGTGCTGTAATATCATTTTATATGTCACATGGAGAATCAGCCTATTATAAATATATATATGTGTGTATATATATAGATATATATACTGGCATTTAATATCAATATATATTTTACATTATTCAATATTTCTTTCAAATAATATACGATATCATGAATTTTATATATATTTATTCATTTATTTATTTATCAAATCTTATCGCACGGACTCTTATATTAATTATATTATCATACTATTCTGCATAAGTAAATACGTTCTCATCATTTTAATAGCATTGCTATTGCACCACGAATGTGTATTTATTCGTTATTATTTTTTTTTTCTTCTTTTCTTTTACATTGAAAGTATAAGATAAAGAAATCTTTTCAATTAATATTCTATCAATGGATTAATGAGATACAATCTAAGCAATTAGACGAAAGAGTCCATATTCGATAACGTGATTTTACTTGCTTGCGTTTGCCATTTGAAAATATTGAAAATTACATTAAGGCTCTGGCCAGTCAAATCGTCCCACTTTACACCTATTTACAATATTTCCTTTTTGTTCAGCACATATATCATCTCTCATAAGAGATGTATAAATTATTACATGAAAAGCAAAATAAAACGGAAAGAAGCCGAATATAATATCTTACATTTGCATAAGACTATCGAAATGTGATTTTAATATGCAAATGATGTATATGTACATATCGTACAAAAATGAAAAAAACAAATTCTAATAATGAAAACAAAAAAATATTATATTTATATAAATTATCCAACCTTTCGAGCCATTATCAATATATTTATATAAATATATATATATATATATATATATATATATATATATATAAAATCTGTAAAAAAAAAAATATTTTGATCGACTCGACGTTGATTATTATTTAGAATAAAATGTTCACAACGATCAGAAATGTTTGAGGCGAGAGAGATAAGGGCTCCAAAAGTTAATTCACGTTTTTCTATTACCTCATAACTAAAAAGCATGTAAGCAAAATTAAACAGAGAGAAAAATTTTGTTCTTTCATAGATGAGTATTAAATAAAAAAAAAAAAAAAACGAGCCGTGTTCACATGTCCCAATTGATCTACAAATAAATTAACGATAGTAGCAAAGAGGTTTATGTTTGAGAGAAAAGAAGAAGAAAAAAAAACAAAAGGAGTAGAGATGTTTGTAATTAAGTTTGTTTCTGTATAGGATTTAGTTGTGATATGACCGATGGTGAACAGCCATTCGAAATTACCGAATGACTGGACCAAAGCCGTAAAGTAATGACAAATGACAGGAAGTAATGATTTTGATTTTCTTTTTTTTTTGTTTTGTTTTTGGGCAATAATTCTATAAATTAAACAAATTCCCTATATGATTGTTGTAATGTTACAAAACAAGAAAAAAAATTCCTTTCTTTTTTCTTTTCTGTTAAAACATTTTTTACTTATCATTCCTCGTATCAGTACAAACTGATGCATCGGGAACAATTCATTATGCAATAAAATGAAAATTATTGCAAGCTCAATAAAATTATTGGAAGAAGATCACAATTTTCTTTTGTTCTTCTACTAATTTAATTGATAAAACTTAAATATAACAAAGCCATCCTGATACGTTAAAAATAAATATTTCTCTCTCTATTTTATCTTCTTCCATTTATCTTGTTCTTTTTTTATTTGTTATTATTATTATTATTATTATTATTATTATTATTATTATTATTATGATTGTAAATAAATCAATATACGAAGAAAGCTGACATACCTTGCTGATTGCGTTGGCGTATTCGCAGCAGAGCCCTTTTTCCCTTCTAACGATGCAAGATGCTGTTCTAACGCATCTAACAAGCTACTCGGTGCCTATAAAAAAAAATTCCTTTTCGTTACAGTATATACATTTTCGCATAGTAGACAGATATATATTGTTACAGCAAAGAAAAATATTAAAGGTATCGTAACATTTGAAAGCATTACCTTCGTTAAATCCGGTATATCGCCTTTATCGATACCAACATCCTATCAAAAAAAAAGAAAAAAAGAAAAAGAAAATTAGAAAGAAAAACAGTAAGATTAATTAAACGCACATTACAAATGTAAAGTTCGTTGAATAGAATTACAAATATAAATTACCTCTGCCACTTTTAAAAAGTCGCCAACCCTATCCATTCTTATGAGAAACTTTTTATACAATTCCAAAGCGTCTCGACATTGTTTCTTGTTCATGTCAAAATACTTCTCTGTAAATAATAATAATAATAATAATAATAATAATAATAATAATAATAATAATAATAATAATAATAATAATAATAATAATAATAATAATAATAAAGATGATATATAAATATTATATATTACTTTAATAATCATCAATTTTTTATATATGTGTTTGTATATATATATATATATATTATTACCTAAGAGATTAATAATTCCATCGTTGTAACAGGCAAACAAACGTATGAGATCTCGGAATAGAAGCATAAATGCCATGTTTATAACGCCATTTGTAAGATCGTTTGCCGTACAATCAAATTCGAGAAGTGCGTCCAATTGCGACTGTAGTACGGGCAAGGTTTTTAATAGTTTTTCTGCATTCATAGTACGCAACGTGCCATCTTCTTTTCTAAAAGGAAAAACCAAAAAATAAAATAAAATAAAATAAAGAAAAATAACATTAACCTCGTATATTATCGCATTTTGATTATGCACAGAGATTTAATATTCCAAATAATCTCTTACCCCCTTTTCACTTTGCAGAAATCGAATGCCACCGTCCTGTATGAAAGAGCCTTCTCGTTCAAGTATTTGGCATACCGTCTGATAAACGGTGACATGTCGTAACCTATCGAACAATAAAGATAAAAAGAACATATTAATTATCATAATATACTCATTAATTAAGTTACCATTGATAACGGACGATTATCAAGTATTGCAAGAACATGTTTGATCTTGAAAGTGAAACTACAAAAAAAAAATATATACAGAATCTCTAGAAAAATATAAAAATTCACGATACTTAATAATTACAAATACGTCGTACAGTGGACGGCATATATATATATATATATATATATATATATATATATATATATATATACAGGGTGAACTAAAAGTTCCTAAGCGGCTTTAAAAAAATTAAAATTACTTTATCACGAGACCTTCTGAAGCTTGTAAGTTTTATGATCCGGGGAAAGTAAACAAAAAAAAAAAGAAAAATTAGTCCAAGAAGTTTCGAAAAATAGTAAATTATTTGAAAAAAGAAAACAATTTTTTTTTAACTCAGAAACCTTCGTCTCAGCCTGTATATATCTCTGCAAGTGTTATTTGTTATAAACGAGAGGAAATAAGAAATAAATTTAAAAAAAAAAAAAAGAAACAAGACTGCAAGTATAGAAGAAATCGACTTACCGACGCGTGCTCCAGCTGTGCTCAAACAGAGATAAAATTAATCCAAGTTAGTAAATCATAGAAGAGAAGATAGATGCCAGATACATGGAAAAGAGAAAGATTGATTTTGCCCATATAGATCAGTAGTAGTCGTTCTCAAAATGTTAGGAACGTTAATTGGAACGTGTTATTAAACAATACAGGGGACAGGAAGCGATAGATACGAACGTGTATGTATATAAAAATAGCCCATGTTTTCCTATGCATTTTTTTTTTTTTTTTTTTCTTTTATTTTTTTTTTTTTTTTTTTTTTTTTTTAATGTATTATATGTGTGTCTATGCGTGGTGTGAGTCGGTGTAGCGGGCATAAAGAAAAATTCGAAAGGAATCATCCCGGATTTTTATTTATTTATTTTTTTTTTTACAGTTTTCAATTGGAAAGAGAAGAATTTGCAACGCAGGACTTATCAAAGCAATAAATTCCATATTACCATTGTACCTCATGCATACTCCAATACGTAACATACATAAGTATAATAATAAACAAATACATTTGCTTGCCAATCGTACGAACGAACGAATAAACAAATTGATAAATACAAACAATTCCTTTTAACTGGTAAAGAATTTGCAAATAATACGCGCAGTAAATTAATAATTATTATTCAATATACGCCGTACAACAATAATCTTGTTGACGTATATATACTTCGCGAATGAAATTAATTAATCGAAAGATTAACGAAATTCAATTAACGATGCTTTCCGCAATCATTATCGATAGATAACAAACAATACCGATGATTGCGCCAGAGCTCATATTTACGAAATATTTATCAACGATTACTTTCGAAGGCGTTGCAAAACAACAACAATGTATTTTTTGATTTCTTTTCTTTTTTTTATTATTATTATTATGTCTGTCAGTATCGGAGGTTACGGTACGAGACTAAAAAAAAAAAAAAAAAAAAAGAAGGGAAAGAGAAAGAAAGAGAAGAGAAGATAAAGAAAAAGATAAAGAAAAAGAAACAGAAAAAGAAAAATCGATAGAAATAAAACGTTAAAAATTATGGTAGGCCATCACAATTCATCCTCCCAAATACAACCCTTTTCTCTTCGCTCACCTTGTACTCCGCTTTTATCAAGGAAATTGCTAAGCTGAAACGTGCTGTTGCTCGACGCCAAGTATTGTGTAAACCTCTGGAAAACAAATGGAGTACATTAATATCAACGTAAGGTAAACGAACCAAAAAAAAAAAAAAGAAAGAAGAAGAACAAACAAAACGTGAAATATTTGAAATAAGTAATATTTACCTCGTTGCCATAACAAAGCATATGATGCACCGTTATGAGAGCTTTAAAAACGACCGTCCAATTTGTGTTCTGCGATCGTTCTATCAAAAGATTAGCAAGCTGTGGTATCGAGACGTTCGGCTCGTTCGTACAATGAATTAGATCTGTAATATAAATGAGAAAAATATTTTAATGAGATAAACATCCCCTATCAGACCGATACACGTAGTAATAGTAACACCCTTTCGATGTTTCGAGTGAATTTATATGTATATATATATATATATATATATATATATATATATATAAAAGACGGATGAAAATTGTCAAAGGAAAACGATCTCGCTTATGCTAACATAATGTAACACAACACGTCACAAAGATCGTACGACGTCGTCAATATCAATTTCATCCGATCAATCCAGAATGATCGTTTAGGTTCGAAAGGCTGAAAATCCATACGTCAATCTTGTCGATTGGCAGAAGTAATCTCATCATCAAGTACGAACCCGAATCAGGGAGGTCAAGGACCGGAACCAGTGCAATGTCTCTCCCTGATGCACACAGCAGATAACGATCAATGATCCACATCCCTGGTTGTCCTAAAGATAGAGCTCGTTAAATGCTCGAGAGAACGAAGAGAAAGAAAAAAAAACACGATCTTCCCTCTCCTCCTCCTCCTCCTCCTCCTCCTTCTCCTCCTCCTCCTCCTCCTCCTCCTTCTCCTCCTCCTCCTCCTCCTCGTCCTGGCTCGTCTCGTCCACCGCCCTCCCAACTCCCACCCGCCCCTTCTTACCACCCCCCTCCTCTCACTCACTCTATCTCTTTTTATCTCATTTTAAAAGATTACCTTTTAAACCGATCAAAAATGTCGATCGATCTTCAAAGCGTTTGTTTGCTTCGTCAACTACGTAACTTTTTTACAAAGATTACTCGATATATAAACGGTATCTTAAAATTATCTTAGCGATTTATCATGTAAGTATATATATATATATGTAAGTGGTATATGTACAATATACGTTTTACGTTGTTACGATTAGGTAGGTAATACTTTATAAAGATCAAAGATCAAATATTTACTACATTTTATATATGTATATGCATACACACACACACACACATTTACATACATGGGTGTATCAAATTTGATGCATATACTTTTAACAACCGAAAGAAGTAGAGTAGGACAATGATAGGTACGGTCTTTAAGTATTGATCGTACCGACGAAGCCAAGCTGCTTCTTGGCTCGTACGCATACATACATGTAATATGTATATATATATATACATATATACATACATATATATATAATATACACACACAGAGAAAGACATGATACACGTATATATAGATAAAATCGTTGACGCCTTGGAAAAGAGGCAAAGGAAATCTTGAATGAATGATTCATACAAATATAAAGAATTGCGCGTTAATAAGGTAAACGCTTCTTGTTTTCTCATTTCAATGTGAAACACTCGCGTAATAAGTAATCAACGGTTTGTACGTAAGTAAAACTATTATCAATATTAGAACGAACCATAGAACAATCACCTGAAAGTCCGTATAAAACTTTTAAAAAAAAAAAAAAAAAAAAAAAAAAAACATTTACGTTACTACTTTCGCTTATATTCGACGATAACAAGTCCTACAGATTTATGCCAATGCAAATGACTGATTCAGCGAATAAATACATAGATATATATTGCATGCATGGATGCAAGCATGGATGCATGGATGCATATATACACACATACATACATACATACGTTATGTAAGACTCATTTTCGCGTAAGTGTGACACTAAAAGCAAATCGTTTTGACAATAATTACCTTTAACGTCATTATATACACAGTACAAAAAATTTAGAAGAGGCATTATCATCGATACATGAAAATTAGATTGTCGATCGATATTACGAACGAAAGGAATATTCTCTCTCTTTCCCTTTCCATCTTTGATGATCATTATTTCCATTACGACGGACACAAGAAGAAAAAGAAGAAGAAGAAGATGAAGAAGAAGAAGAATCGATAGATAAAAATTTAATTGTCGTTAAATTTTACGAACGAACGAAACGAATATTTCCTCCCTGTCTCCTGTCTCTTTTTGGCCGCAGAAGTGTGGACCATCTTAATAATCTTAAAGAAAAAAAAAAAAAAAAGAAAGAAAGAAAGAAAGAAAGAAAAACACACAAAACGTGCGACCTACGATCGTACGTACGAAGTGGTGCGATGTGATGCACACGCGGTTCTGTCTTTAAAGATTGAGTGACCGCCGTCTTTCTAAAGTAACGTGTACTTGACCTTGACAGCTTTCCCGTTCTAATTATACACCCCCGCGCGCATGTATGGACGGCAGCTAATTTGGTTTTACTACTGGCGTCGCTCCAACGCTCCAACGCTCCAACGCTCCAACGCTCCAACGCACATAAGCGCTACTCTACGCTCTTCGATCAGACGCATTTCTCTCTGCGAGAGAACGCATGTGTTAAACGTGTCAACTCTCGTTTCTTTCGAATTAAAGAGAGAAAAAAAGGGATAAGAGAGAGAGAGAGAGAGAGAGAGAGAGAGAGAGAGAGAGAGAGAGAGATGGAGGGAGGAGGATGAAGAGAGAAAGAGATGGACCGATTTACTTTCCTGATTCTCGTTTACCTTCGAGACGCAACTACCTAAAGGAAAAAACGTTGATTCTTTGCCATTTTTGTTGATAAAAAGAAAGAGAGAGAGAGATAGAGAGAGAAACAGAGAGAGAGAGAGAGAGAGAGAGAGAGAGAGAGAGAGAGAGAGAGAGAGAGACATACAGACAGACAGAGATAAACGGAACAGAAAACGTCGATTAATTTTCATTTGGCTTGTCTCGTATAATTAACGTGATAACGATTCTACCTCGACCATTTAAATTGTCCGATATTAGGATTAATGGAGAGGGAGGGGGGGGGGTGGAGGAGAGAAAAGAAAGAAAAAAGTAAAGGAATTTTATAGCAGTAACAAAAATAAGCTACCGATATGGCGTCGATCGATAAGTAAAAAGAGAAAAAAGAAAGACATAAAATTTATTTTAATATCTCTTCGTTCTACGTTAAAAAGTAAAGTCGCCCGTTTCGATTTATAATATTATTCGTACAGATTATCGATTGAGTTCCTTCAACTTTCATTCGCCTATATGATTTTCTCTGTTAATTATCAAAAAAATAAATAAATAAATAAAAATGAAAAATGAAACAACAACTTTTTTGTTTCGTTTTGTAAGAGACGTCGACGTAACTCCGAACACATAAGTATACATTAGATATACGCGCTTTCTATGATCTCCACTTTCAAAGCAAATATCAAAGACACGTGTGACACGTAACCGCTCGTTGGGCGAGTGTAAGTAATGAAATTTAAATTTTACCGGTTACTTTATAATACTTTGTTACGATTCGATTCGATTCGAGAGACAAAGAAAAATGAATATTAAAATATTATCGTCGAATGTAAAAAAAAAAAAAAAAGAAAGAAAGAAAGAACGTTCCCGATGTGAAAGAAAGAAGGAACGTTTTCAATGTGAAAGAGAAGGAACGTTCTCAATATGAACGATTAATTCATCGCGAGACACGACGAGAGGGTTACCAAGTACCTAACTATAGTAATATTATAAATTTTATAACGAAGCCTTTTTTCTTTAAACGATCTTTCCTTGGAATTAATTTTGATGGAATCATAATATGCATAAAATGAAAATACGTTTCTCTCGAATAATTTATTCCTCGAAGCTACCAACCAAGCTCGGTCGTAAAACGTCGTTAACTTTTACAAATGCAAATAAGATGATCACTGTGATCGGTATAAAAATCGATATTTTTTTCTTTTTTATATATTATTATTTTTCCTTTTACTTTTACTTTTTATTTCATCTCTTATCGTTTCATACTTCTATTAATAATTCATCTTCGACGTAACGCATCAAATTAATCGATGAATTAATGGATAAAGATGCATAATTAACTTTCGAAACAATGTCAAATTTACAAATACGTAAAATTTCTTTATCACCCTCGTATATCATTTAGTTCAATAAGAATGAGACTCGTAGATGACGTGGTAATGTCGACTTTTACTTAGAAAATATATAAATAAATGTCTCGCTTATCGACTCACGCGATCTTTCTTTCGAAACTTCTCGATTCATACGATAAAAACGCTCATTTACTCGATGATCTAGCTGAAATATCGATCGAAGAAAAAAAAACACACACACAAACTCACGTATTTATACATACGTCGATACTGCTTTAACGTTGTTCTTTACATAAAACAATTATCAATTATAACTACATTTATAATAGGTTCTATAAATATAAGGAAATAAAAAAATAAAATAAAATAATATTCGTGCGGTAGTAACACTATTTAAAAAATATATATATATATAAATATATATATATGATATATCAGTGCTACTATGCAATATAATTAATTTCATACGAAAAAAAAATAAATAAATAAATATCTTAGAACGATCGGAAATCTGGAACGTATACAAAAAATCGAAACTCGAAGCGATTCGATAGATTATTCTCGTCGAGAAGTCTCGTAAATTTATTTATTTATGTTTTTCATTTTTTAAAGAAAAACCGCTAATACGAGCGTTCGTATTCTCGTGAAAAAAAAGGAGAAAAAGAAAAAGAGAGAGAGAGAGAGAGAGAGAGAGAGAGAGAGAGATGAAAAAAGGGACGAGAAAGATGAAAAGAATGGGCGTCTCGATCGTAACAGATGGTCTACTTAGAGTAGTCCGGTACACAGTTTGCTTTTTGGCCTCTAACGCAAGATCGGCGAAAGGGCATAGGTCAAATAAGAAAACGTGCCCCGATGTCATTCACCTACTCGGCTTTAACAACACACGAAAGAAAGACCGTAGTACCTCATTACTCGTTAATCGTGCGAAGCGTGCCGTGAGATCGTGGCCGTTCGTTCAATTCTTATCGAAGAGGGAGAGAGCGAGAGGAAGAAGGAAGGAAGGACCAACGGACGACGAATATGATTTGACGTATTCGTGAACGTGGAAGAAGGGAAAGGGAAGGGAGAGGGGATGGGGGTGGGGTAAGGAGAGGGGAAAGAAACGATGTGTACTTTTCTGTACTTTTCGCACGTCCTTTAACAGATAATACATACTCACGCATACTTTTTTTCACGCTCACTTGCATTCATATTTATACCATATTATCTTTATCCATCTTTATTTCAGTTTTTTTCTCTCTTCCTTCTTCTTCCTCCTTCTCCTTCTTTCTTTCTTTCTTTTTTTTCTTCTACATCTTTTATTTCAATTACGATAATACGTTTACCCTCGTTCCTAATTCCACCTTATGGGATCATTATAATTATAGAAACAGTAGCACGTATATAAAGCGGTTGGTTGATATGACATAAAATAAAATTAAAAAAAAATAAAATTAAAAAATAATAAAATAAAATAAAAGAAGTACTATAGAAAGAAAAATGAAATAAGAGGAAAGAGATTACACGATAGAAAAATATATATATATATATATGTATGTATGTATGTATGTATGTATGTATGTATGTATGTATGTATGTATGTACGTACGTATGTGTGTATGTATGATAATCGAAATTAGAATTCGGTGTCATCACGCGAGTCGAAATTTGAATTTAGCGCCGAGCGAGTCGAACTGTGAATTTGAAACGCGTAGAAGGGACGGCGCGAATTATAAAGAAAACAATAATTCGTTTCACCGATCTTCGCGGCGATCCTTATAATTACCGATGAACGAGAAAAAAAGATATATGTAATATTAATTTAAAACATGTAAATAAAAAGAAAAAAAAATATATTAAAATAAAACAAAGTAAGAGAGAGAGAGAGAGAGAGAGAGAGAGAGAGAGAGAGAGAGAGAGAGAGAGAGAGACGAAAGAGAAAGTTTTCCTCGCTGATTTATTATCGACGTTGACGCATCGCAAAAAAAAAAGTAAAAGAAAAAGGGTAAGATTCGTGAAAAGTCATACTATTTTTCCCCCTCGTGTTTCATTTTTGATTGGCGTTATCGCGCCTTCGAAGAATTTTATCATTTACGCCCCCGTCCAAGTCTGGAGATATACGTACGTGCAGCGCACACATACACACAGTTAGGAGACCGGTAACGGTCAGTACGGGACACGCGCCGTCGCTTTTATGATAATGAGCCATCGTTTTCATGCAAGCTCACCAAAGGTCCACACCACGCATATAAGCGTGCTCGCGCGCGAGCATACATTATATTTCTCTTTTTGTATTTACTTACTTTCGCTCTCGATGAAGTTATATCACTTATCTGCCGAGCGGGGGAAACAATATGCATTTTTACAACGTTATCGAAACTTTCAAGTTATCGAAGCGTTAACGGGAGGAGGACGCCTGGGGTCTGTTACGACGAACTATCATTGAAAATAAGCAGATTTATTTCCATGAATTGACCCCTCAGGAATCGGCAAGGTTTGCAATAACGACAAGACGTTAATAAGATATAGCTAATAATAATAATAATAATAATAATAATAATAATAATAATAATAATAATAATAATAATAATAAAAATAATAATAATAATAATAATAATAGCTTTTGGTTCGCTCGAAAGTACACATAGATGTGTGTTATTGACAAACCAAACGATTCTAAAGTCTCTTCAATATTTTTCTTCTTTTCTCTTTCTGTACTCTTCGTAGAACGAGAACGGTCGGACGAGATTGTCTCTTTCGAATTTTAACGATTCGAGAATTTCCATATGGAATATTTTTTTGTTAATTTATTTATTTTTTCTTGTCGTTGTTGTTTTCATCGTACACGACACGAACGATCGATTCGACATAAGGATAATACGATTTTTGTCTACGTTTCCTATATGTTCGATATTTTTTTTTGTTTTTCTTGCCTTTTTTTAAGATATCTATGAAACAATACGTTGTAAGAAAATAAATTGAGATCGAACTCGAGAGACTCGAAACGATTTGAATATTTGAAATGAATATATGACTCCTATAATTAGAACTTGTTCGAAGATAACCTATATTTTATGAAAATTTAATCGAATAAGGGCGTATCCCGTGATAAAATAATTCTCATTTCTACGAATCGGTTGTTCTACGATATTAAACGTATAGGAATTATCTTCTAAATTTAGAAGCTCTATGAAAGGATCGTTTTTCTTGATTTTTCCGGAAAATTAATTTTAATTTATATGAGAATAGCGAAAGGATACGCACGAGAGAACGTGTAAACTATATAAGACACTCTCTCTCTCTCTCTCTCTCTCTCCTTCCCTCCCTCCCTCCCTCCCTCCCCACCCCTCAAGGGTACTTTATATTTATGAGTTTAAATGAATAGTCTACTTCTAAAGTTTACTTCTTGACATTTCATTACCCATTTCATTTAATTATCTCACTTAAACCAAAAATATAATATAATTTAATGGACTTCCCATGATATAACTTTCTTTTCTTTTCTTTTTTTTTTTTTGATAAATATAAATTCCTCTTTTTCTTCATAAAATCACAAATATGAAATACTTCAATGATAAGTTACAGAAAGAAAATAACCTTGTTTCCACTTGAATGACCTTTGATTATACTGTGATCTTACCAATAAATTTGTTGTCTTCCTATGGTAAACTCACAATTCTTGAGTACAAACAGCGCTGCGGTATATGTATAGCTATGTCGCATGTATAGCTGTACTAATATATACATCTATATATATATATATATATATGGATGATATATAACTCATAAACAAACATAATCGTCCAAGATAAATTTAATATTGGATTGGCACGCACAATTGCGAATCTTGATACACAATTATTGTCTAGTTAGTTTATCATTCTCGCAATATCCTTCAAAATTATGTTCCTATTTTTGAACATACTTTCATAAAACGCTTGAAAAACAATGACAAGTGTATTAAAACTTTATGGAGAAAAGTCTAACGACAAAAGCGGTTAACGTTGAAAAAAATGTTATCTCGTTATCAAGAAATATTAGATACAACTAATTTGATACAATATAATATATAATATAATATAATGACATGTTACCGGACATCTATGTATCATACCAGGAACGATGATTCATTCTTGTTAGCCTCCAATTCCTAAGAAAAAGCTAAAGGCAATATATCTTTGATAGATACCGAAGAGGCATCTTACATTCTTTTAAATTTAAGCGTAACATCAAAGACAATACTTTTAATTAGTATTCTTATATATATATATATATATATATATATATATATATATATATATATATATAACAGAATGTTCGCATGAAATGTGAGTCAACATTTTCTAAAATTCTTTTTTCCTTTTTTTTCTTTTTTCTTTCACATCAGAACTAAAGGATTTAACAATTGTCTCATCCAAAATCGTCCAGAAGTAAGCGCATTGAAGATTATTATCGCGTATCTTAAAACGTATGGTACTTGGGTGAAGTCGAGCATGGAGAAAAAAATCAATGTTCCTCGAGTAAAATCAATAAATCATATAACACGCTGATAGTACTACGAGCGTCGCCGTAAGAACGTAGAGAAACCCCCTGTCGTCATAAATTCTTCCTCGTATTCAAGCCTTTCTTTTTTTTTTGTTTTTTAAGAAACGGTGAAACATGAACAAAATTTTGTCGTGTCGCACATACTCAAAATCGAATGACCTCACTACGACGTGCGGCGCATCGACGTGAGCGCGAGCATTCGTTTCTCTCTCTCTCTCTCTCTCTCTCTCTCTTACTCGCTCACTCTGTCTCTCCCCTCTCTCTTACTTTTTCACTCTTTCTCTCTCTCTCTCTCTATCTATCTATCTTCCTTGAGCGTAACTGGTCTCACTGCATTCTCGCCTTCTACATACTCTCTTCGCGAAAAGTCGAAAGACAAAGGGCGCTAAATCATTACTCGTCTTTATTACTGAAGGGGTCATAAGAAGACATTCGGAATCGAGCCGAATCGATAGAGTTGAGAGCCTAATCGGTCGAGCCGAATGTCTATGTGTAAACCAGGAAGAATTAAAAAGGAAAAAAAAGGAGGAAAAAGCCAGAGGCATGAAATACTTGATAAAAGAAATAGAAGAGACGACGACGGGGCAAAAAAAAAAGTAGAGCTAGAAAGGGACTTACAATCGAGATGCTTCTTTTTGGGCCCTATCATCTCCTCGGTGGTCGCTTTGCATACGGACTTGGCGAGCCCTTGCCCAGCGATGCTGTGTCTAGCAGCTAGTAGCCTGTCGTTTATCGTTTGTCCCGCCATACTGCCGTCCTTCTTCCTGTCACTTTCCTTCCCCTACGTCGACGACTCTTCAAAACCGAACGTATTTGTCAGCAAGTGTTCGTCGTTTCCTTCTGTGGTCACTCTCTCAAACAGCATGTACCACTCGGCGCACGGCCACTACCGAGGTGTCCGATTCCGTGTATGTGTGTGTGAAAGAGAGAGACAGTGTATGTGTGGTGTGTGTCTTTCTAAGTAATATGTACGTTACGTATGTATAATTCGTGGACGTGGATTCGGAAGAAAACGAAGAGTGAAAGAGGGAGAAAGAGGAAGTGAGAATCAAAAAGAGAAAGAAAGAGAAAGAAAGAGAGAGAGAGAGAGAGAGAGATAACAAGATTACACGAGCAAGATAGTGGAAGACACAGGGTAGGAAAAGAAAATGAAAAGCCGAATTGGCACCACCTAAGTGTCTTCCGCACGAGACGTTAAACGTTGATTAACTGTCCTTTCGACAGATATATATACTTTAGTCTCTCCTCGCCCAAATTCCCTCTTTCTATTCTTTTTCTCCCGTATATCACCTACCGGAGCCGTACGAGCTCGCGCTCGCGTTTAACACGCTCGCCAGGCTAATACGGCTCAGCTCTGAACGCGACGACGAGAACGACGAAAACGACAACCACGACGACAACAGCTCGGCTTCGCACCGGCGACGAGAGGCTATCGCGAATTGCTTTAAGATGGCGACCTCGCTATCCTCCCCCCACCATGTATACCTCCCTCGGCTAAGCCAATCGCGTACGAGTACTGATCGATGCTCCCTCCTCGAACATCGACCGTCGATCGTCATACCGTCCAATGACGTTGCGATATGGTCACATGATCATTAGTACACCTGGCGCACCTTCACCGGTCAGAGGGCGCGAAAATTATAACCTTTTGAATCGTCTTTCGATATCGTTTTATCTCATTTACATTTACTGTGGACTTTTGAAAAAGAAATCTTCATATCTATATGGTTTACTGATATTTTTGAAAATTATTATATAATACAAACGGTATGAATAAATAGCTAAAGGATAATATATAACGTGTTACAACTGAAAGTAAGAATTATTTTGCATGAAATTATTATTTATTATATTAATTTTTGTTTTCTTCAGATTTTATATGTATAAAAATACAAATTAATTTGAAAAAGGAAAAAATTACGTTAGCACTAGCTTTTTCTTTTTTTTCGGTATATTATAATGAATTCAAGAACAAGATATTGTGTGAACTCACATTTTACTACTTTCACCTATCACCTTTAATTAACAAATTTTTAAACATTTCCTTCCATTTATCTTTAACAAGTACTGTGTTATGCTAAAAAAAATGAGAAATTAAATATAAATTATTAATACACACTTTACAATTGCGATATTTAACGTTGAAAATATTGTAACCTGCAATATATGCACTCCTCGTTGTGTAAGAACAATGAGTTCTTTCATACCATCATTGGTTATATCCATATAAGATATAGAATGTACAGGAGCATCAAATAATTTTCGTACAGATAATTCCCATGTATCACCTGATAATGCAAAAATTAAAACTTCCTGTCCATATGTGCCTAACAATATTTCATTTTGACCATCCATATTTATATCCGCAATGCATGTACATAATATACAATCTGATAAATCACTACCATTTAATATCATATCTTTTTCCATTCCGCAATGCAAAATATCCCTATCAAAATGTATTATATTATTATGAAGATTGACATTAAAATGAATATAATAATAAGTTTGCTTACATAAAGACAATAGCATTGCTTGTATTACCAATCAAGATGTTCAATATTGGATCTTCATCTGAGAATGATTCTTTAGCTATTAAAAAAAAAAAGAAAAACAATTTTAGTTAATTAATTCTAATAATAAACTCATTATTAAAAGTTTATACAAACATATTATAGTTCAATTTTTAATTTTATTTAATTATAAAATTAACCTACATTTACATTCATAATTTAATGATGAAGGCGGAAGAATATTATTTCTATGAGGAAATATATGTATACTTGAAATTGGTTTATCATATCTCAATGACCAATTTCTAACCATCTGTATTTCTAAGACATCCACTAAAGCTACTTTGACTAAACCACATTCACATCCAATTGCACTGAGTCGCCTAAAGAAAAAAAAAGAAAAAATTGAGACTACATATGATTCCAAAATCTCATTTATAAATATTTATAATAATTATTATACAAATTACCATTTATAATTATCAAAATAATAAACACTTATCCATAAGCAAATAGCTTGAATATTATGTAATTCTGGAAAATATTTTTCGATAGACGGTTCAATATACCCATGAGTTAATTTATCTTCCATAATCATATGGATCTTATAATCACTTCCAGAAATTAACCAAATCACCTGTAAGACAAATATAAAATTAAAAGAACAAATTTTGTTTTTGAAAAGATTTTTTAATAATATATAAAACATATAAACCTCATTGCCAGAAGCTTGATGTGGTAATATCGTATGATATAAATGATATGGAGTATACGATAATTCTACCATAAGACAATTTTGTGCTATAGTTTCAATCGTATTATTTTCATCTCCTTCTCCATCGACAACACCTTCAGAATATATATTCAGGTATCTTTCAACTGATGTATTCGTGCTTGTTTTAATAATAGTTATTCCTATAACAAATCCATCGCCCACATCCATTTTATTATAAGCATCAATTGCAATAATTTCAGCCCCATCTAACAAAAATGATGAAAGATTTTTATATAAGTAAAGCATTTTCAATAAATTTTATTTGACATTATACACAAAATCACAAACTAGGAATGTACGTGAAGAGTAATTCCTTGACTACTGGCCTCAAATTCCATTTTGGCGTAATATGATATTCGCACGAGTATATTTTTCTTTTCAAAGATGCCACCAAAACTTTATTAACCCCACTAAGTGAACATAACTGAGTCATTGAATAAATATTGCTTTGCGAAGCCAAAGGAAACCAATGTGCATCAATTAAATTGGTCATGATGATACTATATACACCGATATTACACAAAAATAATCATACAATTATCACTTTTATATAATCCTATAAATAAATTTATATATCTTTTATTTTTGGAATATTTTACGATCGACTATATTTAACGTTCTAGGATACTACACACGAAACTTAATTACCGACACAGAAAGATTCATATTAATGCTTACTGATAAGTAAACTGTAAATTTTTTTATCCACGGATACATATCTACTGATGATCAACAAATGCGCATGATCTAACGAAAGGTTATGAAAACATGAGTTTCTGTTGTACTAAACGCATTTAAATAATTGTGCAGAAATGGAGACATTTTTAAATATTGATTGGTAAATATATACTGAGAATAATTCTCAAAGAAAGACAATTATATTTTTTATGACATACACACACAATTTAATTATATTTAAAACTATTTATTACTTTTATATATGATATATATATATATATATTGATAGTAATTTTTAATAGTATATAACGCATATCTATTTTTTAATTTATTTACAATTAATGTATATTTTAGGAATCCTTCTTTAAATGACATTTTGGATGATGTATTTATTAATGAAGAAAGATTGACACGAGACAGTGTAATGTATAGACTATTACATGGAAACTTTGTTAATCCTTTCGATAATATGGATGAAGATTATAAAGCAGTTAAAATGGATATGATTACAGAGGATCAAAATAGTCAGGAAAAAAATAAAAACAATGCGACGGTAAATAATGATTCACAACAAGAATTTAAAGGGAAGAAAATGTATGTACCTGGTTTAGTTAAACGACCATGTAAATTTCCAAAGATGTCCGAGTTAAACATAGAAGAACAACAAGCATGTTTACGGACGTTATTAACATTTTCTGCTTCTGAAAAACCAAATTTAACCGTTAAAGATAAGAAAGATTTAGCTATCTATTTTGTAAGTGAAATAAGAATAGTACTTTTATTGTTAATACATTTTGCAATGTATTGCTTATTTCTAAAATATGATGAAATTTTAGAATCTCAAAGAAATTATAAATGAAGAACAAGATAAATATTTAGAATTTGTTAAAGGAAAATGGGATGGAACGAAATTTCAAACAATTTATTGTGAAAATTACATAAATTTACGATGGAAATATAAATTATTTGATATTCATAAATTACCAAGATATTATGCGGAAACTACAAACATTCCTTTTGTTTCTGATAAAGAAATCACAGTACAATTCGTATCTACTTGCTTAAAAAAGGTAAGAAATTATAATTCAGAGGTATGAATAATTAATTTTCTTTGATATAAACTAATGAAAATATTATAAAAAAAGAAATGTTATATAAAAATTATATACTTTTAGGGAAGTCTACCAAAAATAATTTTACCTTCTTTGACTGGACCTTTTATATTACAATGTGATTCTACAAAATTACAAGAAGAATTTCCAGTACCTAATGAAAACAGTAATACATCAAAAATGCATTTCAAATTACCTGTAAGCAAGGATCCAACTTGTGAATTTTTTGCTCAGGCCAATGATGTAGATTTAGTTATTTCATCCAGTGGTCTAAACTGTTTAGCAAGTAATGCTGGTCCAAATTATGCAAAAACATGGTCATTACCTATAACAATCAAATCTTTCAATGGAAAAAATATTATATATATTGATAAGCCACCACCACCTAATTTTGCTACCATACCAGAAAAAAATACTTGGGTTTTCAAATATATATTAAAACAATCTTTGATTCAACCGAAACTTATGAAATCAGAAAGGTAAGATAATATTATATAATAACCTTTATTATAATAATTAACTGTGTCTACATCATTTGTTGTATATACATATATATAAAATAATATATTATTAATATCTATTAGATCATGTAATGTGAATGTGTATGATGATGATTTATTCGGAAATATTAATTCTGAAAATTATATGACATTAGAGGATGACTATGAAAGCAAATTAAATATTTCAAACAACACAAAAGTTAAAACAAAGTTTAAATGTGAAAATACAGTTAAAAAAGAGACGACAATGGATAATGGAAGTGATAGTGTAAACACACATGATTTAGAACAAACAATGTGTAAGTTTTAAAACTAAATTTTCTAAATGTGTAAAAAGAAAATATGAATAATAAATTTTTTTCTAGTTAATTCGCAAGAACAATCTGATAAGGAAGATCGCGAAGAAGATAATGATACAGAATCATGCTGTACAAGTAATGTATCATATAATCTTTTTAGAATTGGACCATCTTCTACAGAGCAAAATGGATTAATGAAAAATACAATCAAAGAGTATAAAATGCTAGTGCGCATAAAAGAAGATGGGTATGAGGTTGGTAAAAAATAATTATTGTTAATATTTTTGATTGCAAAAAACTATATAGAAATCTTAACAAAATTTACAGGAATTAACACCAACACTCAGGAAAAAATTGCTTTTAGTACCAAAATTAGAACATCAAATTGGATTTGGAGGAGAAGCTTTAACATTAGAGGAAGGATTAAAACAATGGATATCTTTAATGTTTCGGCCTGACACATATCTTGCAAGAGGTATAGACAATTATGTATAATTATGTAACTATATGTTAAGAAAAATTTACATTAATAAATACATATCATATTTTAACAGTAAGAATATCAGCACAATCATCAGAAATAATACAAATAGAAAAACGTACTACTATATCAATTAGTAATGAAATTAAACGGCTTTATAACACAAAAGTAGAAGATACGTTGACATTGTTACATAATGTTATTCAAACTTTATCAAATGTTACTCCTGGTTGTTATATCATCAGACACATCAGTCGAAATGGAGCTTTTGCGACTGTTTACAAAGAAACAGATGCTAGAGGGTATGCATTGTATTTTATTATATTCGATTAATCCTGCAGTTTGAAATTATTAATTTTTATGTTTTTTTAGGAAAAACATTTTAGACTTACATACAATTTACGGGTATGTCCAATATCATACGATACCTAATATACCGTGGCCAATGTTAGACAAACTATTAGTAACACCAATGCATAAACATTTTAAGAGAATGCCACTTATGTTTTATCCCCAAAAAGAGAGCAATAAACGAAAGTTGAAACAGAAGACTAAAAATAAGCCAAAATAAAGAAAAAAACTAGTCGAGTTAATTTAATGTCCTTTTGTGAATTATTATTTTTGTAAATAATTATTTTTTTAGAAAGAATTTTATATTTTTAAGAGACCTATGTAGTACAATAGCATAAAGAGAAAAGGGGGAATATACATTTATGGATATAGAAATATGTGTTTTAGTAGTATTTTTAATAAATGCGAAATATTTAAATGTGTACATTAATTATAACAATTATTCTATTTGTGTTAACAATTTTAATATTTACTAAAAAATAAATCTCTATTAGACAATATATGTAGGCACAATATATATAAGTGTATATAATAAAAATATATAAAATGTGTATAAAATATTAATTTATGCATAATTAAACTTTTAGATACATGTAAGCTATATGGAACTTTTACTAAGAGCAAAACATTGAGCTCTCATAATGACAATCCTATTTTCACAAAATAAAAGTTGAGATTCCAAAGAAAGGTTTATAGTTTGAACACCAGATAATATTGGATATTGTACTAATATTACTGTACACTGTAAAAGTTCACTTGTACTGTTTATAATCTTTATAGATTGAATGTTATCATTAGAATTAAGTAGAAACTAAAGACAAAAGAGCTTTTTTGTAGTCACCAGAAGTATCATCCTAAAATATATTAAATCTTGTAAATATAATGAAACATAAATATTAAAAATATGCGATGAATTTAAAGAGACAGGAGTGATACATACAGCAATCCAACTTTCCAAACTTTTTCCATAACGTTCTTCAAATGCCTTCTTAATATCACCTAAATCTATTTCACTTCTTGATACAATAATGCGAATCAAAGTTTTGTCTTTTGTTCCAATTCCATGCATGCTGTCATATAAACGCTCAGCAAAGAAACCCACCTTTGACTTCACACATTTCACTATGAAAAGAAAAATAATAATAATAAAAAGATCATATATCCATAAATCAACTCAAAAAATAATTTATCATACTAACCTATTCCCAAGAGTCCTTTTTCAATACTGCCAGAAAATTCTTTTTTAATAGCAACTTCTATATCATGTCCGGCAACTTTTTCATATTCAAGGAAAGTTTGTCTTAATTGTTGATAACTCCGTGTTATTAATATAGCATTGAATTGAGACTCATCTGTACCCCATTGCTTTTCACCTATGATTAAAACAAAAAAGAAAAATTAAATTTGTACATAAAATGCAATGTATCTGATAAATTAAATGAGGTTTTTTTTATACCAGCTTCATATAGTGCTTGAGCATCAGCAGTTGCTTGATCATGATCTATCCCTTGATTCTCATCTCTATTAGCCTGAACAAGAGATACTAATAATCTTTTGAAATGGCCTGAAGTATCTCCCTTTAAATCGCTCTCCAAACTTTTACTATACACTGAATTGAAATATGAAATTTTTCTTTAACATGATTACAAATAATAAATCTACTATAACAAAAAAAATACTCACGATTCTCATAAAATGCAGCAATTGTACGAATGCCATAATTACTAAGAGTACAAAGAATTTCTACGATTGCTTCTTCGTCTGTTCCTAATCCACTTACTGCATTATGCAATTCTTTAGCATAATAATGTGGCAAAGGCGTCATAAGGGCAATTATTACATCTTCTAATTTCCCTGTAAGCTCACTTTTAAGGTCACTTATTAAATCTTTTCCATATAAAGTTTTATAAGCTTCTGCAATTTCTAAACGTTGAACAATTCCCCTTCTAGTCAATACATCAATAATGGCTCTCTCATCAGTTCCAAAACCTTTCATTGCTTTTCTAAGCACAGCTGCATCTGCATTAGCATCAAATGGATCAGCAGGATATACCGTAGGTGTGCACTAAAATAAATTATTTGATAAATCTTTAGGAAACCAACGAAATTCCTTGAAGAAAATATTAAATATAAAAGGTTTTCGAAATGAGACTTAAAAAAGAGAGAGAGGGGAAGAGGGGGAGAGAAAGTATATAGGAAGCAAAAAGTAGGTCATTAAGAAATTGACAAAAAAGGAAGTAAAAAATCTCCTGTTCATTATTTACCTTGAATGGATAATATTGTTGAGACATTATAAGGCCGTTATAAATAACACTGTAAACAAATTAATTTTATTAATACATGTATTTTTAACAAGTTATAATTTTATATCTTTCTCTGTATATAACATAAATATGCATTTCACATAAGATAAGCCATATCTCATTATTTAAAGAGTTCAAATGCTAAAGTAATTGAATATATGAATTTCGAAGAATATTAGCTACCAACGACATGAAATACATCTATATGAGTATAGTGCCCTGCCCACTTATTAATCATCCTTGACATTTATCAAATATTTTGTAAAAAATTAGTTGAAATATATTAATCTATTTGATCTAATTATATATATATATATGTATATACACACACACATCACATATATTTCACTTTATTATTTATATAATTTATATGATAAAAAAGAAAAATGTAATATACTTTACTAACAGTTTTGGTTTAAGCTACGATGTTTCTCCCGTGCCGTACAATCGTATAATGATAGTCTGAAGGTTGGAACACGTCAATACGGCGATGTTTTATCCGGCGATGAGTAATGAAGTATCGTTCCTCATTTATTTAAAGAATGGCAATACCTAGTGAGTAATTTCATTAGAAAAAAACAAAAACTTATATAAATACATTACAAAGAATTAGATTCATTTTCAACAGTATACGTAGTTCCTTTATTTTTTTATTTGCATTTTTCTTATCTATATTCGTCAATTAGTAAATGTGTTTCATGGTATGGGTGTGGCATTAAATTACATGTGATGCTAATAATATATGACGATACAGCATTATATCTACGTCACAATACGATACGCCTAATGTACTAGTAATATGATTGGTTAATAAAAAAGAATGTGTTCTTGTCATTGGCTGTTCGCTTAAAAGAATTGAGGTCGATTTTAAAAGTAAACGCGCCAATACGCGAATACTACATTTCAAATTAATTAGAAATATAATACGTATTTTTATAGAATTACATTTTTATATTTACTTCGATATATATGTATATTATCGTAAACAAAAAAAAATTGAATATTACTTATTCTGCAATATCAAAATTCAAATGTGAAACATTTAATTTTTTATTTGATAATTACATACAATAAAATTTAACGAGAAAATATTCAAACGGAATATTTTTTTGTAACTTTTATAGAGTGTAACTTCTTACGCGCGCACAAGTTTAATATAAAAGATAATTTTATGTGTATCTCGAATATGAAAATCTTTTCACAGCCTCATCGTATCATTGTATTCTCTAATCAGTATATCATAATTATTGTAATTATATCGTAACTATTGTGCCTATTTATTCTTTTTTTTTTCTGAAGATTAAAAGTAAATATAATTATTTCCATTTAACTTAATCTAATCATTGCTGAGAGAATTATTACGAAGTTATATATTATTTATCGAATGATACGCAAGACATTGCCTAAACACAACCACCACAAGGAATAAAGGAAATAAATTATTCTTTAAAAAATGAATAAAGATACTATTGATTTAATTTAAGTATGCGATGTATAAAAGATCGATAAAGATTTAAAAAGTGAAAAATATAAACTTTAAAATATATGCAATGTGTGTATCTGTGTATGTATGTACGTATGTATGTATGTATGTATATATGTATTTAGTATATATTTATATATGTCTATGTGGCGGTGTATATCACATAGTTTAATTTTACTTAATTTTACTTAAAATTTTACTACCAATTAAAACATATTTTATAACAATTCTGAGACACGTAATTATATCGAAAACTTTTATCCATAAATGTGATTATTACTTTTAAGTCTTATCTGTAAACGCATGTTTTGCTTTTAGAAAGATTAATATAAAGTGTAAAAACAATTACTATCGTCATCGTTTTACGAAAAGATGGAATCATAATATCATATTATACTAAAGTTAAAAGAATATACTAATATCTTGTAAAAATATAGTTTTGTAATATGTACAGGAGTATTAACTAATAATTAGAGATTACATTATAAATTCGTTTTGATCCTCGGCGACGACACAATATTATTTTTCAAAGCGTAATCAATTTAGAAACCACATCTAATATTCATCGGTTCGTTCTTCTATAGTTATTGAAAATGTGCAATTATTCGTTCGTTACACGAAGTATAGTTTCTCTTGCTCATAATTAACTGTTTTCTGTCCAGCTGGAAACAACTGCAATTTTCATATTTAAAAATGATAGAGCGAAGTGTTCTTCATCGTAATGCAATTGTAATGGAAGCAGACGCGAAACATTAATGAACTATCAACGCAATAGAAAAATAGATTAACTTTTTTTCTCTTTTTCATGAGTCCAAATCTGGCAGAACACAATTGGTATAACTATCGTTACTGCTGCCGCCGCTGCTGCTGCTGCTTCTGCCGCTGTTGTTGTTGTTGTTGTTATTGTTGTTGTTGCTGTTGGAAGTGTCCCGCGTTTCGTTGAAGCGAATGTCCGGTGAACTACCCTTACCAATGAGAGGATTCTTTGATTTCATGAATTTAGTCTCGTGCGGACTGCAAACCTATACATTCAGGAGGAACGTTTTCTTTTTCATAATTCTGATGGCATTGTATTATGCTCTGATAGCGGTTTACTTGAAGCGAGAAGCAGTTTTGATCAATATTCTCCGTAATGGGTTTATCTACTGATGACGAAGAAATCAATCCATTGTCCACATAATTGCAAGCATCTTGTTGTTTATCCAATACCTTTGAACAAATAATCGTAACATTTATGCACGCACGCACACGCACACGCACACGTACACGCACACGCACACGCACACGCACACGCACACGCACACGCACACACACATATATGTATATATTAAGTCATTTCCGTATAACGATCATACCTAAAAAAATACTAACCAGTTTTCGTTTATCATCGAATAATTTAATAACTTTATCATCCTCGGTACCACCGATGATACCCGTTCCTAATTTCTTTCCAAGAATTTTCACTTCTTTCTTACACACATTGTTCGGACTATTATCACGCATATTTAAAGGTGCTATTGAATTTTTTAAGAGATCCTCATAAGGTGAGAACATCTTCATATCTTGAAACTGTGTTGTTACTAATTCTTGGCCATGATTTTTCGGTCCTAAAATCTTGACCTCTCCAAAATTTGAATAAATTTTGGACAATGGAGATAAAGTCTCATTGTTTACGAAGGTCTACGGAATGACACATGTATGAAATTTTTTTTTTTTTGTTATTATTACAAGTTTAAATATTTTTTTCTTTTTTCTCCTTCTTACCTTCGTAGTTTGATTCCCTGAATCAAGAATTTTAATATCTGCATGATTGAGAGATACGATTCCAGTATTGTGATCGTTTTCATCAAATACCATCGGTAGTTTCATTTTGGGGTCGTATTCCGCATGATCTTGTATAGTAGAATTATTAATAATAGCCATATCTTCTGATATACTTTGATTAGCCTTAAGGTAAGATAACGTATTATTTATTATCGGTGTCGACGAATGATTCTTATATAAAGAAGATGCACTTGTCTCTCTCGATAAAGCAGCAATATCATTTCGATGGCTAAGAATATTCGCAAAATCGTGATGACTCGAGATAACATCTAGATCTGTATAATACATAAAAAAACGTATTAAATAATTTTAATAATGTGTATAAATATGAAACATTATAAAACTTAATACTTAAAATATTATCAATTCACCTTCGTCATCGTGTTCCGTGATATTAATACCGTTATGATCTATACCTAAAGATTTAGAACCAAGAATGAAGTCGTCAATTTTCGATTGCGGTAAAAAGTTAAGACCTTCTATGAAACGATCATCGAGACTTTTGCTTTCTAAAATTCTTATGTCTTTGTCCTCTAATATCTCAATCGAATCCATTGGCATTTGCTTTCGCGTGGAATTAGAATTTAAAACCATAATTTGATTATCGGCATCGCCAATGATTATATCGTTATTGTTATGCAAATTTACGACATTAATGGCATCCGATTCCTCGCCATTAAGAATTGCAAGATCGTGCGAATTTTGAACCATTAGATCACGAGCCTCGTTACTTGTCATTACCTGACAATTAAATTCGTATAAAATATTTATGTCTCTTATGATATTATATCAATTGGGTCATTTGTGGAGATTACCTCGTAACGACCATCTTCGGTAGCACGAACAAATTGTATACCACCTTGGGCAGCAAGATCCAATAATTCGCTACATTCATCGGTAGATGATATCGTGGATGGATCAAATGAACGGTGCGATTCACCTCCGATGTGTTCGGAATATGTAAACTGGGCATCTAATGACGTAAACAGAGACATGAATCCGAATAGGAATAAACTCTTGAAACATTTCTTCTTCTTCTTCATTATTATTATTAATATTATTATTATTATTACACGCACGAAAAGAAAATATACCTTGATGAGATTCAGATCCACAATCAACAGGAAAACGTGATTTCCCGTCGGATTCTATTTTTTGAATGACAGAATTTACGAGCGGCATACGTATTTGTATGGGTTTGATATTATCCAGATCTTTAGTACCATTGGAATTATTTTTCTCAATTGTTCTCTGATCATCAGTACCCGTTGAAGGAAGGATCTATAAATATGCATATTAACGTTCGATGATAGGCGTTAGAAATTTTTTTTTTTTATTAATTTCCTTTTAATAAATTTAAAATACGCTTTTTTGTCTCTTACCTCGGGAATCTGATTTCCTTCCTCACCGGGTAGTTGCACTATTCTCACATTTTTACTAGATAAAATTAAATAAATATAAGAGAGAGAGAGAGAGAGAGAGAGAGAGAGAGAGAGAGAGAGAGAGAGAATTGGAAATATATACAATAAGATAAAAAAATGAATTTTTAACGATATCGAATGCATCTTAATTTAGGTAATAGCTTATGATAACTTATTTCAAATCATTAATATAAACATATATTAGATCTATTTAAACTCTACTATTTAATACGTACTTTCTCATAACATTCTGATCATTGAGTCCGGCCTGCGGACCAACTGGTTGCCGGTATTTAATACCGTGTTTATATTCTTCGTGCGATCTCAATGAAAATCTTCGTGGGAATTCCTTACCACAAATTGTACAGGTGTATTGCATTTTTTCTGCATGCGCATGTGCCTTGACTTTATGACACACTAAATTCGACATTTGGTTAAATCCTTTACCACAAAGCTCACATTTATATGGTCTCTCATTAGTATGGGTAAACACGTGATTCCTTAGATTACCTGAACAAAACATTTTATTTTATTTTTTTTAATTAAAACACAATTGATTATATAGGATAAATATTTTCTATGTAACGTTCACTATTGTTTTTCTTTTTTTTTTAACAATTCGTTTGCTAATAAATATCCGATAAAAAAGTAAACGATACTTTCTTATTCTTGTTTAATTTATTGTCGCCATTGTTATTGCAAATATATGACATGAGTATTTAAAAAGAATAAAATATATATATATATTATATATATATCACCTGGATCCCTCCTTCTAAATAATCTACGATCATAAATACCTTTCATTCGAATTCGTTGTTGAGAAATAATCCATTATATTATCTATTTAAAACTGAAAACAAATTGTTTGACTTTTTGTGTATTTTTGCATTAATTAATTAGCAAATATAAGCTTTTGTCGAGTTTTAAACGCCTAAAGATATAAATATTTCTGTTAAAAAATAAATGAAAAAAAAAACAAAAAAAACAAACAAAAAAAAAGAATTATCATTAAATGCGTTATATAAATAACGACTACCTTTTTGATGAAATCCTTTCCCGCATAGATGACACTTGTGCGGTTTGTGTTCGGAATGCGTTTTTCGATGCGAGATTAGCGTCGATACTCTAAAACAAGAACAATTTATTTATTTATTCATTCATTGTTCCAATACGTCGTTTACTTTTTCCGTACCTGTTGAATGTTTTTTTGCAAAATTCACAGACGTATGGCCTAGCATCGCTATGAATCGCTTTATGTTGACTTAAAGTTGACAATTGTCGGAAAGCTTTGCCGCAAGCTTCGCATTTGAAATTTCTTTCGTCGGTATGCGTTGGTAAATGTCGCATCAATGTATACTGATGTCGAAACTCTTTCGAACCTATTTTGATAAATGATTTAATATATATATATATGCATAAAAAAAAAAAACAAAAAAAATATGATCTCACCTGTTACCATTTTAATTATTGTTTTAAATTAAATTTTTAATAAAAAAATACTAAAAAATCGAACATTACGCAATCCAAATAGTGTCGAGCAGATAACAAGAAAGATCGAAAAGATAGTTGAATACAAATAAATCGACGGATACTTACAAATTCCGCATTCCCAAATTTTTAACGTTTTCCCATCGCGTTTTAAATATTTGACGAAATGTAATCTCGATCTTATATCGTCTTTATCGATCATACGGGTCGAAGACGAAGATGGACCTTCCGTTACCGGATGTGAATAAACAACGACGTTATTATCGTTCGTAGAGATGCACTGTTCTAAAATCTACAAAGAACTTTCATCTTACTTATTTTTCATTCCATTTGTTATATTCGATTTGAAAAAGAAAAAGCGACAAAAAAAAATCAATTTTCTCTCATGCTTCTCACTTTATATTTTAGAGCATCCTTTCCAAGAAGTTTGCCTACCGTACTATCAACTTTAATCACCTCTGAATCGATGCTCGTCGTATCCATGTTCATTGCGTGTGGATCACCCTTTAGAAAATAATTTATTAATTGAACTTATACCATAAACTAGACGTTTCTCAATCTCTATGGGCCGCTGCACGATATATGGGTCGCAATAAATTTTTAATGGATCGTGAAATGATAGCTGCTACCTTATGCCAAAGCAAGGAAATTGATTAATTTTTAAGAGATTCCTAGAACGTTCCCGTAAAATCTTCTTACGAGTTCGTATCTTTAAAATAATATACAGTAATATACGCTCCCCGATCTATAAGGTTCTTAAAAATTGTACGTTCTAAACACATTTGTGGGCCGCCGCGGTATCGTTACAAACGAACAAGATTGAGAAACCCGGTTATGAATTATAAGGAAAAAATTGAATTTCGAGAAATTCAATCGATCGTTAATAAATAATCGTTTACTTGAATCAATTGATGATCGTTCGAAGATGATAAACTCGGAATAATTGGAAGATCGTCCCTTGCGTTATTATCTTCGGTTTCTTCTTTTACATATACTTCGTATACGCTGAAACAAACAAACAAACAAAAAAAGAACAAAACGTTTGATTAGAATAATTTCAAAATCAATAAGAACGAATATAAAGAATACGAAGACTCTCAATGATTTACCTGATCACTTCGTCTTGAACTGGCCGAGTAAATTGTACCTCGTTTTCGTCGTATTGTGTACTTCCCACGTAATCAGCAAGGGTTTCTTCAAAATTATTTGTTTCATCTATTAAAAAAATAAAACACCAAATACATTAATGTATATACATATACATACATACATACATACATATATATATATATATATATATATATATATATATGTATGAACTACAAAGGAATCGTATCTTAAGAAACGATATAGAATAATGCGATAAAATTCATTTCAGCAGCTGAGGAAATCGATTTCATTGATAATAAAACAAAAAGCTTTTTCTACGATTGTAATCAGATCCTTCTAAGCATATTACCCGTTGTTTTACTAATCTCTTTCTATTACTATCTTTCCTCGAAGCTTGCTTTATCTATTCAACATAAAACAACATATATGTATATATATACACAAGCCATACCTTTTTTTCGGCAAACGTATCACCATATGTAAGCATATATGTTATATCTACCTACTATCAGAACTTGAAAGAAGTTGATTTTCTCACAAGCAGTCAGCTGTCTCGCGTTACAATGTTACAAGCTAATACAATCAACGAGAGTACGTTGTACAAGATTGAAAGCACTTGCTTTTATGTAATTCGATCAAACAATACAAAAGTTTCCATTCTGGCTTCAAGTTTTTTTCTTTCTTTCTTTTTTTTTTTTTTGACAATATAATCCTTTAAATATTATATATATAAAATTATACATTATAAATAATTAAATATTAAATTATAAATGTTATATTTAAATATTATATATATAATACATGTAAATTTTTTATATATAAATTTTTACGAATTAGCCTCGATTTTATGATCGATTCGTTCATTTTTTCTTTTAAAACTTTACAATGTAAAAACTCATCTCGTAAATTTGTCAATCGAGCACACATGCTTATTACGTGTTCTTTATCTTTCTCAATCTCTAACAATAAGATAACAAAAGGGCACCACCGATTCGGGCATTATACCCAAGTGATCTTTTCTTTTCTTTTTTTTTTTTCTTTTATCCCTATAAAAGATTATGCATTCCAATCTATCGCACGTACTCGTTTGCCAGAGACCATTGGATACCATAGAAATTTCATATTTCTACCGAAATTTAAACTTCGAAATTTTTGCGACACGTTTTAATCGTAGAATTAAATTAATTCCAATTAAATATAAAAACATTCGAAAGTAATAGATTTTAATACTCCGATCATATTAAAAGTTCATATCGATCATTATAAAATAATTCATGGAAATTATCCGTGATCATTTCATTTTTATCGCGATTCAAGTGAAGACAAAGAACTTTCATATCTATGTCTACGGATTATTATTGTTGTAATAATTCAAGTTTACGAGGTTTTAACACATTATGTAACGTGAAACAATAATATTTAAAAACGTAAAAAAAAAGAAAAAAAATATTGACTCCAAATATGTAACTACCGGGATAGGATCGATTATTGGAAGAATTGATTTTTATAAAAAAATCGACATCCGCTGATTTTAGGTCCATGGAAAAAGGTTTTGAGATGAAAAGTTATAAATGAAGATTTTTAGAATATTTGAAAATGTATTGTGTCGATGAACGGATCTGATATTTGATATTAAAAATTGAATATTCGTGAAATGTTCTCGCGTGTTATCATGGAAATGAAGTGTCATGCATATATCTCTTCGATATTTTATGTTAGGAAAGACGATCTACTAACTGTAGGGATCAGTAGAAGGGTGATATTGGTAGACGGATTTTTTTTTTTTATTATATCAATGATATTAAATAAACAAAAGCCGCCATTATAAGAAGAGCTCATTTCATTTATGCTTGAAGCGCGTTACGATCGATTGACTTTCAAACGAAAATAATCGTACGTTTAATACGCGTGAAATATAAAATTAAAATGTATAAATAAAAATAATATTGAATTCTACTTACAATTATAAGCTTGTAGTAGGTTATTATCGGACATCTTTTTATCGTCAGATTTTCTTCTAAAACTATTCAGTTTCCACGTGGACGTGTATCTTGTAGCTGTATTCGCATCGGCCGCCACTCAAAGATCGTTTATGGCATCTTACAGATCAATTAACGTACAGCGCCTCCTACCGAATTGATTTTTCACTATGATCTCTTGATATCGAAAGTCGAATTAACATTCACAAAGTATACGGACAATAGCTCGATATGTAATTTAATCATATTAACTAATAAACAAATGAATTAAGATCAAGATTTTATAACGTACAACGCGCCTTTTTTATTTCTCCTTTCTCTTGCGATTTTCTTTGTTTAATCTGGATCATATTTGACGATAATTCATTTTTAAAACTTTTTGATTAATACGGGAAATATGTGGAATATCAATTAGGCAATAAAACGTAATGAAAAATTATTTATTGGATGGCTTTATATATTTTTTTAATTATATTATATAATTAAAAAAGATATATAAAGGCATCTAATAAATTAAATTATATTTGTGCTCTTGGCGTGTATAATATTTGTGTTCTTATACACGCGTGAAATAATATTATTTTATTCTTTAAATGTATATACAATTCAATAAGATAATTCTATCGAATTTAATTCAATATAATTCTATAAAATAATAATATTGAATGTATTTAGAAAATATTTTTAACTTTATTTTTGTATTACTCAATCGATACATTATTTTTGTTCACATGGTAAAACAGGTGATATAATGCCATCTAGTTTTATGTCGTTACAATTTGTTATCTTCTGCAGAACACGATAAGTTGTTGCTTATTATTTTCATTCGGATATAAATAAAAAGGAAGATTTATTAAAAATGGCAATAATTCCACCAGATCCAAAATATCTTTTACGTGGTGATATGGGTTCTGTTCATAGTCTTTTATTCTGGATTAATTCTGACGTCGAACATTTATATGCTGGTTGTACTTCAGGCAAAGTTTATATTTGGGATTTAAAAGTAAAATGTTATGTTAAAAATTATATAACATTCATTATATATATATGTGTGATACCATAATATATTTTTTATAAAATTCTTTAATCGTGTAATTTACATTTGTTACAGAGAAATAGGATATTTACACAGTTTGATGCAGGTATAGATCCCTGTTTGACTATGCATAATATTAATAATAACAATTTATTAGTCCAACAAAAATACGGTAGTATAAAAATATACAGTCCATCTGATTCTCATTGGTCAATAAATAAAATAATTGATTATGATTACCATTCCTTTTGCAGGTATTAATATTTATATAAACTAAATAAATATATATTTATAAAAATATATCTTAAAATTTTCTCGTTCAACTGTATAGAAAAATCTACTTTTAAAAATATATTCTAGATCTAAAATATGATGATTTGTCGATCACTTAATAAAATGAATATGCCATTACAAAATAAATATATAAATATAACTTAACATGTCAATCACATTATAGATTTTCTAGTTATATTAAAAAGAAATATATATCTTGATTTCTCTGCACAATATGACAAAGAATTAATAGATTTAAGTCAACAATATATTTTAAATAAGAATATTATCTTTTAATAATATCTATATCTTATGATATTTTTTATGATTATAGGTGTCAAATATTGTCAGAGGATATTGTTATTACTGCTCTTGAAAATTCTAATGTTGGATTATATTCCATTAAAAGTTCAAATATGGAATTAACTTTATATTCTTCAGAAGTTCCATTTTCAAACAAATTAGGAGAAGTAATGGCTATAAAACCTTTGCCATCTACAGATCAAAAAGTACTTGTTGCTTATGAAATTGGATTGCTTGTATTATGGGATATAACAGCAAAGAAAGTACTTCATTGCATGGATATAGAATCATGCCCGATGGCTATTGATTTTGAAACTTCATATATGCAAGGAATTATTGGTAGTCCTTCTGAAAAATTAGAGGTAAAAACTTAATTTATTTTTTCTTTTTTGTATATATATATATAATGTATTTATATATACTATACTATATACATTACATTAATTAAGATTAGTTCATACGATACAGTATATGTGATTAGATCTAATATGTAATTAGACCTAATGATCAGGTCATACAATACAGTAAATCTTTTTACTATTTAGATATTTAATTTATCATCAGACACATTAAAAAGTAAACGTGCATTAACTTTAAAAAATCCTGGTACATCAGTTATAAATATAAGGTCTGATAGAAAACTTTTTACTGTTGGTAATTGGGATGGTTGTTTGAGAATATATTCCCAGAAAACTTTGAAGCTACTAGCAGTATTGGATCAACATAAAAATACTGTGCACGATGTCATTTATTCACCTCATTATGTAAAAGCGTACAATTGTAAATATTTAATGGCTGCTGCAGGAAAAGATAGTTATATATCTTTATGGGATATATATAATTAAAGTTAACTTTAACGTGGAATATTTTTTGTATGGTAAATATATTATGAATAAATTATTGTCATTAAATATTGCCAAATATACAATTTATATTACATTTCATAATTATATTTATATCATATTATATATATATATTTTTTTTTTCTTAATTAAATACTTAACTGATCGATTATTTTCATTTTTAGACAAAATGTAAGGTTACGATATCTTATGATCGAAAAATATTTATTTTTAATTTTTAATTATTCTAAAAGATAAGATATATTTATTACATCTGCGAAACTATTTTAAACTACATACTTCAAATGGAAATATTCGAGTGAAACCTGAAACTTGCTTAACAAATTAATACGCATGTCTACCTTTCACTATCACTTCCCCCTGCCTAAGTTTGTATACATGAAGATTTAGTAGCCATTTCACATTCTGTTTCTAATACATAGATATTTTAGGCCAAGAATACTGGCTTGATAAGTGTTTAAATATCTTATCGAATTATCAAGTAAATGTGATAATAAAAATTCTATTAATATATTATCGTCCCTGGTTCTTTTAGGTGCATTACGATTAACTAATTACGCGCTTTTATAACTAACGCAAATACCTGCTATATGTAATTTAAAAAAAAATGTTTTTTTTAAGACGAACATTGTTAGTTAAATCTAAATTATACATTAAAAAATTGCACACTTCCAATTCATTGTAAGTAGTTTGTCGTAAGAGTATATATTATAATTTTATTATAATTTATATATTAATCATTCAATTTTATAGATATAAAACTTAATAAATTATTTACAATGTTAAATAATAATATAATATAATAATAGTGTAATAATGTGAATAGAAATTATTGATTAATATAACGTTTTTTTAGAAGACAAATAATTGTATTTTTGAAAATTTTACAAGATTTTATATGAAGTAAATACTGTGTACACCATGTACATACTTTATATGTACTAAATATATGTAACGTTTTAATTTCATTTATAGGTTATAAATTTACAAATTATTAAGAAATTTATTATTTATCATTATAATTTGCAGGTACGAGGCGATTAAAATAGATGGAAATAAAATTTCTAAGCAAATTAAGGAAGAATTAAGAAATGATATCGATGCCTGGGTATGTGCAGGTAATAAAAAACCAAAGTTAGCAGCTATCCTTGTAGGAGAAAATCCTGCCAGCCAAACTTATGTTCGGAGAAAGATGGAATCTGCTAATTTCATAGGTAATATATATATATATATATTTTTTAATGTTATTTGTGCAAAAACGTTTATTGATTTAGTAATATACATTACTCGTTCAGGCATAGAAAGTCATACAATAAATCTAAAGGAAAATACGACTCAAAAAATTTTACTAGAAAATATAAATAGCTTGAATGAAGATCCATCAGTAGATGGCATTATTGTGCAATTACCATTACCAAAGGGTCTCGATGAAAAAGAAGTGTGTCAAGCGATATCACCCAAAAAAGATGTAGACGGTTTTCATGTAGAAAATATTGGAAATTTGACATTGGACAGTAAAGGTATTATACCAGCCACTGTTCTGGGCGTAAAAGAATTAATAGTTAGGTCAAATGTAAAAACCTTTGGGAAGCATGCAGTTGTAATAGGAAGATCTAAACATGTTGGTTTACCAATGGCTTTATTGCTACATGCAGATGGCAAGGGTAAATAATTATCTACGATTATATTAACTTTTTATATATTATTTTGAATTTCGTAATTTATATTAAAATGTACTTGTTTCCATACCACCATAGTAATTCCATAAAGATCAACAAGCTGCGATTTCAAATTTGTTATTTAGGAGCTACGGGTGGATTAGACATGACAACAACAATTTGTCATATTCATACTCCTCCTGATCAATTGAAACAAATGACAAGACTTGCTGACTTAGTAGTAGTAGCAGCTGGTGTTCCTGGTTTAGTTACCGAAGACATGATCAAACCTGGAGCTTGCGTAATCGACGTTGGAATTAACAGAGTAAAAGATAAAACTAGTAATAAAAATATCCTTGTTGGAGATGTGGATTATGAAAATGTTAAAAAGGTTGCACAATATATTACACCTGTACCAGGAGGCGTCGGTCCTATGACTGTTGCAATGCTGTTAAAAAACACCTTTACAGTGGCTATGAAAAATTCGCAAAACAAGAAACATTTAGAAAATATTATTTCCGAAGTGAGATAAATCTTTTTACTTACTGTGCTATTTTTTTTCGTTTTGTAAAACAACAGATATATTTTGAAACTCTTTAAATAATAAAGAAACATACGTTCAAATTTGAAGTACAATTGCAACTCCAGCAAGAACCCATTTATTAGGTTTATCCCGGGTTCTTAAATTGAACGTCCAGACGTAAGTTGGACCGCGAGTTCTTGTTTTGTAAACTGGACATTCATACATATTTTTAAGATCTTGTTTATCCTGTGTTATTGCTCTAATATATACTACTGGCATTAAGGGAAACAATTCTTTTAAACGTGCATCCGAGATTACACCTGTTTCAATATCCCAACGAGCCCCTTCCATGTACAAGCTATTAATGTAGGAACCTTCACGTGGTGGTGCACTATGGAAATAAAAAATGAAAAGTATTTTATTACTTATTCAAAATCCAAACGTTGTAGGATTAATATAAATGAAATTTCCTTACGTAACTTCATCCTTTTGTTTTGTAGTTACTTCGCAATGTAAACACATTTTATCTAAAGGCCATTCATTTTTACGTGCTGTTTGTTGCATAATCGCTGTAAGAAAGGACTGAGGATTAAAGAATCCCCCTAACCATACCGATGAAGGAAGCTATTAAAAAAAATTTGATATTAATGTACATAGCTGTGCAAAAATAATAAATTAATATATAACAAAAATCATTTACATTAAAATCCGATGTCCAACTAGCAAGTTCTCCAACTCTATTTAACATATCCGTGAACCAACCACTTAAATTAAGATTTGAAGGATAAGCTAATCTAGTCCATGTTGGTGGAACAGCATTCATAAATATATTATTTTGTAAATTTTCCATTTCCGGACTAATCGTAAGTTCACCCTATAATAATTAAATGAAATATCAAATTTAATATAAATAAATAAATATATATATATATATATATATATATATATATATATATATATATATTTTATATACCTTTAATCCAAGTGTTAATTCTCCAAGAGATCTCTTTAATTCATTACACAACATATTCATTCTTTCACATTCTTGAAAAGAAACAATAATATATGGAGTACGATCTTCAACCTAGATAATAGTTCTATTTAATAATTATCTTTAATATTTAAATAATAAATATAATTAACACGTGAAATTTTTATCGACCTTGCTCATTAATTCTTGTATATTAAATTCTTCAGGAAGTCTATCTATTAAATCTTCTATAGCATATTTAACTTTATCTTCCATTGAAAGACCCCCTCCTTCTGTGGTATCAACAGCTTCTCTTGGTTGCATTTCTAGAAGAGTTCTAAAAAGATTTTCTGCAGTAGCTGTTAAAAATCCTACAAATAATTTTGTTAACTATTATTATAGTATACTAATATTTGATATATATACTTTTTAGCTAATAAGTTATACCTATTTCAGCATTTGGATGAAGCCCATATAAAATAGGACTTTCCAGAGGTAAATAATCATCTATATATTGATGATATGCTATATAATCACTATTAGGTGGCACCAAAAATCCTGGTGTTAAATACAACTCTCCTTCAACGAGTTCAGGTTGTAAATATTCCAGAAGATATGTCCGACATAATCTTCTGTCCCAATCATCAGTGATATGCCCGCCGTACATTATTTCTCCAAATAAATACCTAAGATCTTCCCATGGTACCTTTATATTATTTTCCAAATAATTCAATAATACTGAGACGCTAATGGTCAAATCACCAACACTGAATGGATAAGACTATAGTAACAGCGAAATAACAAAAAAAAACAAAATTCATCTTTTAATTATCTATAATATAGAAAATTAACCATATTATAAGCTATGTAAATAGATCTGCAAAATACTTTATTCCATCCTTGTGCTCCGAATTTTTTACGTTCATTCACAACAGCATGATAGTAACATAGGGCAAATAAAATAGCTTTAAATTCTGTTTCTTTGGTAGCAGAGTCTAATGTTTCTTGTGTAAAATTATCTAATGCTTTATGTATATTAGCATGCATTCCCGTTGGAGGCTCATTTGTAATTTTTATAGCCGACTCTAATATACCCTGAGAAAAACGAATACGTTAAAAAAATTTAATTGATATAAATAAGATTTCTTTTTAATATAATAAATACTTGTGGTATAATTGACTCAGAAGGCGAAGGACCAGCTTCGGCACTTATATACAGACGATAATTATCATGAGGTTCCTCTGAAAGTTGTTCCATTGTTCTTTCTAATTGTGGTAACCAACTTCGTACCAGATGAATATTCTGTAATATGACCCAATGTCCTTTAGTTGCTGCAATATTCATTGCTTCCTCAGCAATAGGTTCTTGTCCTTGTCCTAATGACACATTATGGAAATTTTGACCATCCGACGTAAATCCTAATTTTTGCCCTAGTTTTTCTACATCCTGTATACGGATAACATTTTATTGTTAAAATAAATATTATCTTAATAAATATATTTAATGAAAGATATAACATACTTTTAACGGGTCTACACCTGGAGAAAGAATAAAAAATACTGGCGTTATTGAACTTGTTTCCTCGTACGATTTCTCGAAAGGTAAAGCTCTGGATTGAACGAATTGTGGTCCCAATTTTTCTTCTACAAAACAACTAATAATAAAATAAAAATGAGATGTCTCGTGTTATTTAGCAAATTGCATAAAAAAAATATATATATATATAATATACTAAACAAATAAAATCATTTACCGTATAGCGTAAGTCATACGATCCAATCTCATACATCTGATCATGCATAATCTTTGTAAACCTGTTATATGCCTCCATTCCTGTGGAAATCGTTCTTTTTCTGGTATTTCTGATTCAACAATTTTTTTCCATCTTTTTGCTGAGCCTTCAATATCTCGATCTAAATTTAAAAAATCATCCATTCCACTTAAATATACTATACCACCCCAACCAACGTTATCCAAAAAATCTACGCGACTGCTAAGATCGGGAACATAAGGGAATCGTAGAAGAAAATCCACTTCTACCGATGATATTTCCTTCATATGCAATAATATCTATAATATCATAAAAAGAATGTTTTTTTTTTGTTACGAACCACCTATTTATACTATTAATTAAATAGACTACGATTGTGTGTTTACCTACTTGTATTGTCATTTGAAAAAGAAATATAATCTTGTCACTTTCGAATAATCCCCTACTAGTATAGACATACACTAAGTATGTGATACTGTCTATTAAATATGAAACACGTTTTTCAATTACGTCAGACAATTCTGCAAATTTAATTGCATTTCCAAACACTACGCTGAATGCCTTTAACGAAAACTGATATAACATATTAATTTTATAAAGCTCATTTAAAATAAAGTATAAAAGGCTTGCTCTGGCAGCAACAGGGCGGTACAATTCTCGTGCCATATCTATCTTAATGGCAGTTTCTTTAGCTTCAGCAGCTTTAATCTCAATGTCAGCTGCAGTTTTTTTCGTAGTTTCAAGATTCACCACAAGCGTGATATCACTTAAAATATCAGGTCCAGCGGAAGATAATCTGATAAGGAGTCAAACGTAAATATTTCTTAGATATACTTTTCTTTTTAAAAAAAAAAAAAACAAAAAACATATGTAACTATAAAATATACCTATGCAACAAGTCATCCTCTAATGCTTTCAATGTTATTTTAAACGTATTTTGTTGAGTGGTAAGTTCACTTTTTGTACTCTCCAAGTCAGGTCGTTCGACCTTTACCACTTCACCTAACAATTGTTCTTCTAAGCCATCTCTTGTAACTGTAAAATTTATAATTGTAGTTTGCGCTTGCATTTCTGGTTTATAATGTGGATTTGCCAGTTTAGTTTGTAAGATAAGTCTAAAATTTGGATCATAATCCACTTCTTTATCTCCAATTTTTATTGCCCTGAGATAGAAAATATATAATTTGATAGTGAATTTGATTGAAAAAAATTCAAATACTTTTTAACAATTTTTGAATACCGTCCTTTCCTTATGAAAACTCGACCTAAAATAGGATCCAATACTGCGTCAACAACTTCCATAATATTTTCTAATAAAACAACTTGTCCATTACTAATAGCGTATTCAATTATATCTAAATAATGCCGTTGAGTTAATCGCAATACTTTTAGTTCGTCGCCGTATTTATTTTTAATCCATTTAATTCCTTGTAATTGTGGGTCAATCATTAATGGCCATCTACTTGAATTTGTAAGTATTGTAGCATTTTCTGATGACATTGAATCAGCTGGTAATCCTATTAATTAAGAAAAACATATAGCGCATTATTCATTAGGAAAGATTCTTCTTATTTTGAATTTTTTGTCCGTACAGATCTACAAAGCAAATGTATTATCACATAACATAAATTTTATGCAAAAGAAAAATACCTTCATTATTCCATTGAGCGACTTGAGTATCATCCGTTATTAATGTTAATAAATCTAAATTAGGTGTTCGTGGAATACGGATTTCTAACTTATCAAAGAATGGCATCCAATGTAAATGAAGTAAATCTAATCTATATTTTCTTGTAAAACCACCCATATATGAAATAAATGCTGTCACAAGTAATACATCGCCAGGTATAGTAATTCCTGATGTTTTCAATCTTTATAATGAATGACAAAAGAAATTATTTAATATAGTAATAATAGTAAACAAAAATATATACAATATATATTTAACATATACTAACATTTCTAAAGTTTCAATCCAACGTATCTTTTCTGAAGCTAAACCATTTACCAATCTATTTGCAAGATCTATAGTTAAAGCTGTTGCATCTGCTTCATCCTGACACTTTTGTTTCTCTCCTAATGCTATTTCCATTTTTTCACCAAGAATATCTAATACTTTTTGAAGTTCCTATGTATTGATAACTATAACTGTATTAAACAATGCTTCGTTTTCTCATCTATTTTAATTAACTTACATTCAAACGAGCTCTTAAAGAATTTAATCTGTCCATTGCAACTTTGAGCTCCGCATTAGCTTGAGCAAGAGCAGCTCTGAGAGGTTTTACAGTTTCATTGATATAATGAAAAACCATTATATTTTTTACCCAGCTGCACAAGCCTGCAGCTGCTTTAGATTTCGAAAAAATAAAGTCTGGATCGAATTCTGTGTTTATAATAAAAGAAAAAAAAATATATTAAACTATATACATAAATTTATACTGTAAAATAATATAAATTTCTCATTTATTATTGTTAGTATACCTTTGTCATTGATATAAGGTTGAATAGCCTTAACAACTTCAGGGTGAATGTTTTCTTTATCATAATTATGCAATGATGTAAGAAATGCATCTGCAGAGCCCATCATTGCTTTACATGCTTTCCAACTTCTATCTTTTGGTATTTGACCTTTTGGAGAAAATAAAACCAATACTGCTTGTGCAACTCTTATAACAGCTTCTGGAGGTGAACCAAAAGACTTCAACTCTGTCAAATTGTTCTGAAATTAATTACCATTTAATTCTTTATTAAATATCATTAGATTTTACTAGATAAATTTTATTGCTTAATAATCGATGTAACAGAACTATAATATATTCACCTTATTTAATGTATCTAATGCTGCTGCTGCTTGTCTTACAGCTGGTTCTGCTTTGGCTAAATCTTCATCACAACGTCTTTGTCTTTCTGTTACTGTTTCCTTTATTTCTGCAACTTTCGCTTCTTCCTCAGATACTACAAATAAAAAAAAAAACATTAATTATTTTATTAGATATATATTAATATAATTTTAATCTTACTCACCAAAAGCTTTTTCAACCTCAGCTTTAGTGTTCTCTGCTTGCACTTCCTGTAAAATTTGATCAGCTATTTCATTCTTTTTTTTCAAATCTACTTCTTGTACCGCCAACACAACTTTTAGTTTATCTACCTAAAGGAATGGAAAATACAAAATAAACATTTTATGAAAGAATTCCAAGAATATTATCTTATTAATATCTTCTAATTAACAATATATTACTTGATCTGCACAACTGTCTAATTTTTGCAAACCATTTTGAAGTCGCCTAGTCATACTTCCTATTTCAAATGTTTTCTCTCTCAGCAATTTAGAATATAAAGATATTTGTTCCAAAAATGATTTGGGTGTTGTATAATTATATCTTTTTTCATTTTGAAGATATAGTTTCGATGTTTCATTTACAATCATATGAACAAAGGTCATAAATGAAGAAGCAGATTTTTTATATTCGTTGGGTAATTCTTCAAGTTCCTATTAAGTTATTAGAAATGAATACTATAATTAATTTTGTTTTATAATTATTAAAATAATGAGAAAATTATTATACCTGTAAAAATCTAATAGAAACAGATTGCAATGCTTCCTTAGGCCAGTCTTGAAACCAATTAATCGATGTACAATTAACAATAGCTGGAAACTGTCTAACTCTATTTCTTAAAGTTGCACCAACTGGTGAAAAACAAAGCAGGCACTTCAAAAATCTACGTACGCGGTCTATGAAAAATTTCCAACAATTCTCTTTAGAATCAATTTGGCCTGCTTGTTTTACCTAGTACATGAAAAAAAAAAAAAAGAAAAAAAACATTAACATTAAATTTTATTAGTAAATTATCAGTAATCATTTATTTAAATACCTCATTTCGTACACCATTAACGATATTATCAACTTCCTCATCTGGAAACAATTCTGAAATTTCTCCAGATGCTAACATATCATTTATAGCTACAAGAAATTTTTCTTGCGCAACTTGCGAATCGGTCATCAAAAAAGCAATACCCATACTTTTAAGACCAGCTTTTAAATAAAGAGAGGCTAAATCCGATTTTAAATCGCTTAGAGAATAATCTTTTTTCAATTGTATTTGGAATACCTACGTTAGAGAATAAAATAAGCAGTATTAAAATTAATTTTTTCATATTGTATCACTATTATTATTATTATTATTATTAACTCAGAATATACAAGGATATTATATGTAAAATATACCTCTAACGCTGATATAAATGCAGCCAAACGTGACAATGATTGTTTCCCACTACCTCCTACACCAACCAAGAGCGCATTTCCTCTTGGTGATTCTAATATTCTATTGATGCGACATACATGATACATTGCATCATCAAATAACACCAAGTTCATTGCTGATATCTATTATAAAAAATATATACACTTAATAATTTTCATAGAGTTAAATCAATATTAATATCTAATAAAATAATCCATTACCAATTCATTATAACTCAATAATGCATCATCAAGTAATTTAATTAAATGATCCCAATCTCTGATTGGCATATATTTGGATTCTCCAATACCTTCAGCAAAGTGACAATATATTATAGGCTTTTGAAGTACTATATTCTCATCAAATTCCTAGATATAATTAAAATTATACAAGGTTACATATAACAGCTAGAAAAAAAAAAGAATTCTTTGATTACGGGTATATTTTTACGAAGTATTTCTATCAACAATTGTTCATATATCTTTTTATCTTCAAAATTTACTAATTTATCTGAATATACTCGTGTTGATTCATGAACAAATAATCTCACAAGATGATTCGGCAATGGAATCGTATCACGAGTAGAAAAAAGCATACCCTGAAAATAAAATTCATTTTTTAATTTCTTTTTATTAATTTAATTACATTTAACATTCAACTGAATGCAATAATTTATTATAAAATGTTCTAAATAGTTACTTTTCTTACCTGAAAAATATTGGATAGATCCCTTAAATTAAATATATAATGAAATTTAATAGCAGTTGGTAAAAATGTTACTGCTACTTTACTATGAAGACTCAATGCAGCATTAATTATTGGTTCTGTCATTTTTTGAACTAATATATTAATTTTATTTTGTGGATTAGTGAGATGTTGTTCAAGCATTTGACTATATATAGTTACTAATGCATCATAATGTGGAAAACTATAAATAATATATTATAATATAATAGAGAGAGAGAGAGAGAGAGAGAGAGAGAGAAACGTGAGGATATAATATATAAATATAAATAAACAAATTTGTTATACCTGACAGCAAATACAGCAAAATGTCTTTGCAAACGTGGATTTATTGTGAAACTTCCTACTGTTGGATTCATACAAGAAACATATTGGGTATTATGTATATCTTTCAATATTAACTTCTCTCTGTCATACCTAGGTAAAAGTATTATTATATATTAATAATTTAAACGTTCAATTTTATATATTAAAATATGCAATTGTTAATTCAACCTTTTGTAAAAGAAAAAAATTATATATTTACCAATGTCCATAATCCATGTATTGTCTAATAAGTGTATGCGGTTGCACAGTTCCATAAGTATCTATTTCTGGCATATTCATATCATCTATAAAATAAACTAAAAGTTTTGTACCAGATGGGCCATAACTTCGCCCTGATTTCTTTTCCAAATGCTTCTCTAATATTTTTTGTAACATTTCTATAAAAAATTTTTATCAATATTTATATATATATTACTATATACTCCAATTTTGTAGGATAACTTTCTTTTCTGTAATATAATTTACCAGATGTTGTATAATAATTAAGGGGAACATTTGCCGTATTATAATTGTCTGGTAATGTTCCTAATTTCTCAGAAACAATAATACTTTTTCCAGATCCAGCACTACCAATTAGCATAACAGGTATTCTCTTTTTCATTAACAGATCCATAAAATAACGTAAACGTACAGTTTCCGCCGTAGATACAAGAGATGCCTGCAATATAAATATGCTCAAATATATGATAAATTATGTTCAAACAATGTGTATTCTAACATACGATAATATATTAACAAATTAAATATATAAATATGTGAAATTTAATACACACTTGAATAGGAATATCCATGTCTAATTCAAATGGTAATACTTTAGATTCCCATGGTAGCCACTTTTTTGTTTCTGTTTCTATGTAATAGTGAAAGACGGTACCAGCTGAAGGAAATCTAATCGTCTTAAATTCACTTTGCCACCATTTACTGAATTCAACTCGCCAATCTTTTAATTGATCTTCGAACATTGCCGATCCAAAAGCCCAAACACAAGCAAATGCAAAATACAGCTCATACCTATTATATATTGAATGTAGATAATAATTTAGATAAGACGATTATACATAATTGCTTTTGAAACAAGATTAAATTTTTACCATTCCTTGGGACATTCAGGTGGTACATTTTCTTTCGTCAAGAAACAATCAAGCAAATTACAAAGCATTTGTAAATGACATATGTCTGGTAAGGGAGTGACCTTCTTAAACTTAAACTTTAATGTTTCTAATGAAACTGGAATATATTTATCAAATAGTATTATTAAATTTGCTCGTTCTGAACTTTCTCTTGTATCTGTCCAACTCATCACGTATCTACAAAACGATATAAGGAATTTTCTAAATTTAATACATATTTTAGAAATATTTTAAAGTTTACTTACGGATTCCAACCCAAATCTTGTGGATTTATATATAAGATACCTGCTCTAGATACAGTAGCTGGTGTTGCAGTTCTATAAGAATGATACAATAAACTCATTTATTTTCATTAATAAGTTTTGATATTTAATTTTATTTAACATATCTATTTATTTAATATTACCTTAAGTGCGAAACTTCAAATAATAAACGCATTTGTTTTGTTAATGCAATTCTTTCATTACTTGCTAATGTTAGAACTTTATTATCATCCATTACAGTATTTAATGATTCAATCCACATTGGATCAATATCGCCATCAAATACAATCCATTTAGGACCATCGCCTAACATATTCGCTTGTTCTCTCATTAATATTGATATTAATCTGTGATATATTTATATAAGGTAAAATTAGAATATAGATTAAAGAATTTAAGTTCAAGTAATAACAATGGAAATAATCATTTAGTAACAAACCCATCCTTCCATTCTCTAGTTGAAGGGTTGATAATACCAAATAATTCATCATTGGTTACAGCTTTTGGGTTCAAGTCGTTATAATATGGTTTAAGTTTCTGATTATAATAGGTTCTGTTTAAGGTTTTCCACACTTGCGTTTTACCTGTGCCAGCTAGTCCTACGATAAAAACTGAATGTCGAACGTTGAAAAGTTCTTGTAACTGTACTACCTAGTAAAAAGATTTTTTTTAATAAAAATTTTTATCCGCCAAAAATGCAATACAAAATAGCATACACTCGTAAATACTTGAAATTGAAATTATCCGTGAAGGGGTTCCAAACTTACTTTTAATATAAATCCGTCCTCTGGTTGCATTTTTAAATCTAGTGCAGCTGTTCTTATTATTTGTTCAAAATTCATATCTCTTAACCGTGGTACTTCCAATGCTGGGAATAAATCGCCTGAAATTTTAGAATTTTATTGTTTATATCTAAATTAAATTAGGTAAATAAAAGGATTGCTGTAAAATAAATATTTGTGCTCTTTTGCCTATTTGTATAATGCTTACTTATTAATCCCATAAAAACAGGTATATCATCTGTTACTATTTTTGGTATATTAAAATCTCTCAGTGCTCTCATTAATACTTGATCCTCAGGTCTTAAACGATCATCACGTTTTAATTTACCTGCTACAACTAAAACAGACTTAATAGCTCTCAAACCCCAATCATAATGATCTTGTTTAGACAAAAGTTCTCTACACAACATATACAACGTTATGAATTTTCTTGCTAATAAACGGGCCTCTTGAAATCCTTCCGCTACTAGCATAATTTCACATATAAGTTCAAAATCAGGTACAACCATAGCACAGGGACTAAGTATAAAAATTGGTATGGTTGTTATTTAGAAATACATATAATAAAAAATAAAATCATATTAGAATCGTTATACAATTCACCGAAATAGTGCTTTTAGATTTTCAGGCAATTCCGTTCTTCCAGCATAACCAGGATTCATTGTTATAAACATTCCCACAGAATCTACAAGAACTAATTCTTGTCCAAAGAAAAGGAATTTTATTTTTCGACTTTTTATAGCATCTAACACACATTTCACCTGTACTGCTACCACGGATAAAACTTCTACAGAAATTCTATTAAATTCATCAAAGCAGCCCCATGCACCAGTTTGTGAGAGTCCTTTATACACGTTTCCACATGACTATAATGTGCAAGAAAATTAGTTATTTTTCAATATATATTGATTCCCATAATCACAATATTATATATTTACTTTATAGTCCATCTGCTCTGAACAGTTAAAAACATATACCATTTGACCCAATGCTCTTCCTAAATCTTTAGTTGTTTCAGTTTTCCCAGTACCGGCTGGGCCAGCTGGTGCTCCTCCCATTATCAAATGTAAAGATTGTGTCAAAGTTATGTAACATCTATCTGTTAATGGTGTAATCACTAATCGTGGTACATTACCTAAATATTCATATGCATATAAAAAACAAGCATCACAAATATTTGCATAACAATCATCTTTTACATCATCCCATCTGCAATGTAGATTTTGTTATTATTTTGTAAATCATTTTTTATGATCATCTATAAATATTTAACAATTTTATAAATATCTACACCTGTGTCTTAGTTGTGACTGCCATTGAAAATTAGATACATTATCTGCTTTCATGGATATTAATTTGGCAACCACATCTCGTGCGTGCACATCTATTGTACAGATAGTCATTATTTTCTGTCGATCGTTTTCATTAAGTTCACCACATAAAATAGTAATCAAAACATTAAGTTGATTGATTTGTTTCTTCAAGTAATCCCTGAGAGCATTTTCAAATCCTTCTTCTAATCGAGCAAATGCCATATTTACTTCGGTAGTCCACCATATTTGTGTACCACATAATGATGGCTGTCCTTCATAATCCATAATCCACTCTTCACGTGGCTTTTCATCATAAGAAGCAACGGCCTGATGAATACGATATTTTACAGATTTTCTCATTGCATCCGTAACATGATTTAACCAAATTTCAACCTAATAATTAATAACATTAAAAGCTGATGATATATACAGTTAATATATAAAGTACTACATAACGTACAATATAGTATATATTTTCTCAAGAAATAGTAAATCATATATGAACATACCTTTCCACTACAGTCACAATCTCCATATATTGTCATTTCTTCACCATCTTTTGCTATCATGACAATGGCTATTTTTGTAATTTTCTCCTTTTCAGTTTTCCATTTAAGTTTAGCAAGAGAATCATATAATTTTGATAAATGTTTACTCACTAATTCTGGATTACTACCTATAATATTATATTTTTATTATATTAAGTATAACAAATATTTTTAAATGATTAAAACCTCTTGAAAATTAATTTTAAAAAATTGTAGGATTACGTACCATTACTGAGTATGTCCAAAAGATCTGCAGAGGACACAAAATAAAATCTAGGATAAGCAAGCCTTTTTGTTTCAAGGTACTGGAATAATGCATTTTCACAAATATTTAACTCTTTTTCTAATTCTTCTAAACGTTCAAGAAGTTTAGGCTTATTAGTTGCTTTTATAATATTCAATGTACTTAACATATCTTTTAAAAGATCCTAAAAACAATATATGTGTATCTTACCTATGTTTTTACAAACAAATTTATATATTATTTATAAATAGGATAAAGGCAAATCATTACTTTAAAATCTCTGTCTATTTTCTCAAAAAGTTTAGATTCTTCAGGTAGCTGGCTTCTAATATCTTCTGAACCAATAAAAATACTTTCTAAATGCATCCATGCACGTTGAACATCAAACCATGCAGTTATCGCAGCATCTGCATTACTTAGTTTATTTTGCCAATCTACAACTTCATCAAGAAAGTATGATACGTGTTTAGAACTCAACATATTTTGTAACTGAACCTATAAAAACATTTTAAATTGCATACTTTAGCAAAATTAAATTATATTTATTTTAACAAAAAAAAAAAAAACATATTAAAGTTAACATAATATAACAGTAAATATATATATATATATATATATATATATATATATATATATATATATATATATATATATATATATATATATATATATATATATATGTATATTAAAAATGATTTAAACCTGATTTTCTTCTAGTGTTTCTATTATCTCCTCATCAATTTTTAATACATTAAGTTTTGTTCTTTCATGTAATTCCTTTCCAAACTCTAGTGTTGCCCATGTATTTTGTAATTCTTTCAATAACTTTTCCATTACCATTTCTTTTACTGCCTTATCTACAGTTTCTTTAACTTCTTCTTCATACTTATGAAGTTCTAATTTTAACAAATCTTTTAAAGTCGTTTTGTCATCCATAGTAAATCTTACCTAAAATTGTATAATAATAAAATATTAGATGCGTCTTTTAGACATGACGCGTAGAAGATATTTTAAAGATAATCTTGTATACTCCAGTCTCAGCCATTAATTGTAACCAATGTCTGTCTTTAATAGCTGTATTTTTTAATTCTGATACAGCTCTTAATGATGACATCATATTTTTCAATTGTCCTTCTATTTCCACATATAAATTCCAATTTCTTGCATCCTTATCAATTTCTAATAAAGGAATTATATAATGAAGATATGAAAAAAAGAAAAAAAAAACCTTCTTTTTTAGGCACATGTTCTCTGAAGAATGTCTAATTCATACTCACGTCTAAGTTCACGAATAAATTTTTTACACTCTAAATCTGTTCCTTCCACATCAATTTTTTTCCAAATTGTTGTTTCCCATTCATCTAGGCTCGTTCTAATAATGTTTACATAATCCCACAACATCTTAACAAGTTTCAATTCTCTTCTAGCTTGAACAATATGTTTAAATTCTTCTATATGGTATTCAAATATACTAGCTGTTTTTTTAAGATCATTCAATTCATTTTCAAATTTCATAATTTCTGCATTTATATCATCCATTTTATTATAAACATTTGTGCAGGAAAAACTAAAAGGTAATATTTCTTATTAAAAATAATTTCAACTATATATGTATAAAATAAAGAATTATAAATTACATAACATTACTTGAATATTTCATTGATATGAAAATCTGAGAGAAATTTTTGTTGTTTTAAGTCATAATAATTTAGACGTTTATTCAATAAACTTATTTGATGAGACATCAATGGTCCAACAACCTGTTTTATTTGAGCAGCTTGTTTCTTCACTGTACTCCATAATTCTGGTAATTCAACTAACCAATCAAATGTTTTATCATCAAGTTTAACTTGATACTCTTTAAGAAGTTCTATTGTTTCCTGTAATATATTTTATATATATATATATATATATATATGATAATATAAAAATATTGGATATAACTGTGAGAGATTATTTCTTTTATGAGTTTGTAATATTATATTTAAAAAAAAATGATATATACATACCTTAGCAGGTTCAAACATATCATCAATTTCATATTGTCGATCTCTGACTTCCTTAAGAAAATATATAGTTCTTAATAAATCTTCATAATCATCTTCTTTAACAGGTTGAGAAAATTTGTTACTAGCTTCATTTAAAAATATTGCTAAATTTTTCAGACTATGAAAAATAATAATTATGAAGTAAATAATAAAATAAAGATATAACTGATTTTTATAAACATCAAAAGTGAATATATAAGTTATATTTACTCTGTACTAACTCCATCCATAAGATGATTTTTTAATACATTTGCCCATTTACAAATGACATTAAGGAGATTTTGCTTAAACGGTTTCAAATCTATTTTGAGCCAACATGATAAAGTATGTTCATCCTCAATTTGATCACATTCCTTATAAAGATCCATGAAAAAGCTTATTTCTTTTTTGTAATCTGCTAAATTAGGTGTCCTTTCTTTCAAAGTATCAGGTAAATTATCACCCGATCGAATGATAATGTCTTTTTCTTCTTTTGTGAGTTTCCGTCCAAATCGTAAAAATAAATCTAAATAATCTTTTTTATCATCCATCCAGAGCCAAGAGAATGGTTTAAATGTCTATTTTTATATATATATATATGTATATATATAATATATATATTATATATATACATATACATATATTATATATATTATATATATCATATATATATAGATATATAGATACATATATTTATATATACATATATTATATATATTATATATATACATATATATATACATATACATATATTATATATATAAATATGAATCTATTATATATCTATATATAATAGATTAGTTTATCAAAATTGTATATACTCGTTATAAGTATTTTTAATAACTTATATAAAAAATTACTTCAACATATTCTTCTGCTTTAAATAAACCTAGTTTGATTCTATTAGATGTCTCTTCTAGCATAAACGTTATGTTTTCTTCTTCTGTCATGTCTATCTATATTGATCAAAAGAAATGAAACTTTTAAAGATCAGCAAAACATAATTAAAGAATGTATAGATATAATAATAAATACCCCATAATGCTCACGCTCTTCGGCGATATCAGGATCTACGCGTTTAATTAATGTAGCCATTTTCATAATATCTAGCAAGAGATCCTCATAAAAGGCGTAAAAACCATTTGGATCATCGATATTAATAGAAGGTTTAAATACCAAATTGGAATTATCCAAAGATAGTTGAATTTCAAAGAGCGGCAAAGCATTGCATTCAGGATCAGTTTCATCAAGAATATAACACAAACTTCAACAAATTATAATATAATTAATCTCTCATTAAATCACAGAAGATATATCTAATAGAATATCATTATAGTGCACCTTGTAGAAATAGTTTGAACCAAACCCTCATATATTAAATTATCCACATATGCAAGATATGGTTTCCATTTTATCTTACGCTGAGCTTCGAGTTCTGCCTGTAATGCAGCTTCTTCTTCTGTCAATTCAATATCTAATTCAACTACCTCAGATTGCTCAGCTTCTACATCATCAATGAGTTCTTCTTCTATCAAATCTGTAGTTTCATCTATATCAATTCTCCTATAAATGAATATAAAACAATATAGTTTATTATAAAAATGTCCATATATATATATATATATTGTTTATTAGATATGAATTATTTACCTTTCTTCAGTTGGTGAAATATCTTCAGTTTTAATATCTTTAAGTTGTTCATCTACATAAAAAATTTTAATTTTCAATAATAACGTATGATAAATCATAATAAAATAATATTTATTCTGAAAGTGATTAATATAATGTAATATATATAACATAATATAATTAACATTATATATAAATATATATATATATATATATGTATGTTATAAATTTATTTGTTCCTCATATTTACCCAAGTCTAGGTCCATATCATCTTCTTCATATATAGACTGAGGCATTAAATCAAATAAAAGTTTATAATTTTCTTCCAAAACACGATTTAATTCTTTAACAACAAGTTCTATGTCTTGGTATCTCTTTGCAAATTTCTCTTCGCGTTCTTCAAGTGCAAGTAGATTTTCTTCTTTTAAATCTTTCCGTTCAAGAATTGGTATTAATGCCCAAGAATAAATTATTTCTAACAGAGCACTTATATTTTCTTGAACTTTAAATATTCGAATATATAATTTTCGTGTAAGATTTAATAACTGTTCTATGTATTCTGGCACTTCTGTAATGATAAATAAAATTACATAAAACAATATTCTATTTGAATCAATGATTAAACTAATATAAAGTTATGAATGATTTATGTTTACAATATTTTAATTGATAATGTTACCTATAGAATTCCAATTATAATTAATTTGACCAAATTCTATCAATTTTTCTAATTCTTCTACGTCATCCTTTACCAATTGATATTCAACAGGTGAAGTGTGTTTTTGCAACCAGTTATACCTATAATAGAAAATAAAATCATGTAAAATTATTTCATATTATATTTTTTTTACTTATCAAATCATTTTAATTTTATTCAATTTACATTTTTTAAAAATAATTTATATATATATACATACCAATTTATTATCAAATTTAAATTACAAGTGGTTTCAAAAAAAAATGTACTTCTTTTATTCAAATCAATAAGTTCATCAGGTAAATCTGATTTTTTCAATATAATTATATCTCGAATTTCTTGCAACATTACAGCCAAATCAGTATCAAAATTTAATTCTAATAAATTTTCATCATTGACTTTTAATAAAGATTTTAATAAATGTTCTTCACATCTTTCTGGAGTTTTTTCTGCCCATTCTGTAAAGATGTCATGCTCTAAAGTATCTATAAGATTCTTAAGCAAAAAATATCATGTTAGTATTTTATTCTAACTGAAATGTAGCTTTTATATTGTACCTGAAGTTCATCATATTTATCCCTTATGTCAAGGTTTATCCTAGAAACTATCAATGGATGGTCCACTAATGAAGCACACTCAATAGGATAATCTATTTGTTTTTTCATATTATTTAAAACAGCCAATGCTTCAGGAACAGAATATAATTTCTCACGTGCAATATTATTTTCTAATTTTGTATTTGTATAAAAGTAATTGTCTATTATGACCTATGTAAATATAATGGAGTAATATGTTCATTATTTATAAATACAATATTAAAAGTTATTTTTAAATATTAATTATTATTGCGAATAATACCTTGATATTATCATATTCAGCATTTATTATTTCTATCAATCTATTATAATTATGCCATAATTGTTCTATTAAAATCGGTCGATTGGCAATAGTTCCCATTATCCATATGAATCTAAACATAGATTCTATATCATAACATTCCATGAATGCTTGGCTGAATATGTTAACCAATTTTCTATCCATGATTTCTACCTAGAATCGTAATATTGTAATAATTTTTCCATTATAAATTCAAGATAAGAAAAATTAACTTACATTTGCTTGAAATCTAGACCAATCATTGCTAAAACCTACATCTTCTGGTGTTAAGATACTGTACTGAACATCAGCAAATTGACGATACATTTTAACAAAATTTTCATGAATTTCAAACAACATTGCATATAAAATGTTTCCTTTTAATCCAGCTATTTCTATTCTTTCTAACTTAAGATACTCTTCTACTATCTCAAAAAAAGCCTAAATACAAATATAATAAAATATAATTTACTTTCCAAAAGTAAATTACTCTTGTCAAACCTGTAATTCCTTTAAACGTTCATCAAATTTACGCAATCTTCCAAATATTAATTTATCATGAAAATTCCACAAAATTGGTTCATTAGGAGATTTAAAATAAGTATCCACTTTATCACGAAAAATTTGAAATATATCTTGATGATAAATTATAATATTTTTTGTTTGTTCCAACCGTTTTAAATTATCTTCAGCATCACCTTCAAATAAAGAACTTTGATCCAAAAATTTGTTAGCCTGAAGAACATACAACAAATAACAATTTGTAGATCAATAATTACACTTTTAGCAAAACGATAGCGTTTTGATTTTATTATTATTCGTAAATATTACTTATAAATCTTTAAAATCGAAATTAGGAATATTAAAGTAGGCACACCTCTGATATCAATAAATTTGAAACCATTGATAATAATCGAATAATACGTGTAGTAGTACTGTAGTATTTGGAATTTGACCATATTAAACAAATGCAATGCATTAATGGCTTTAATAATGGTTGAATATCTTTGAATTCTGTACTCTGTATTTTATTTAAATAATATTCAAGTGGTTTTAAATGCATCCATATATCACGTGCCTCAATTATAGCTGAAACAAATAAAAAAAATACTATTTAACACAAAATCTTCCATAAAATTGAATTAATATTTAGTTAAACCATAATTGTTTTGCATAGTTTAATGAACTAACCAGCGATAACATTTTTCCAAATAGTTTTAAAATTTTCAGAATATGAACTTTCAGTCAACTCAAGTATAGAACCCATCTTTTTTACTCGAGGATCCTTTATCTGTTGATAGATGGATTCTAAATTTTTAATTCTTTTAAACCAAAAATCCAATTCTAAAAATAATTTAATTAAATCTATAAAATATCGGTTTGCTATAAATATATCATAAATATTAAAATCGTTACAAGAAAAATATTTAAATGTTAGCCAAAATATAAAGTGTACCATCATTAGGCAATAGATAATCTGAACTTAGAAGTATTCCTTCTTCATCAAGAATTTCATTTACTTGTGAAGTCCATTTAATAATTATACTTTCGATATTACTTCTTAATTTAATATTAAACTGCGCATCATCATTTTGTTGTAATTTCCATTCTTCTTCAAAAATTTTTTCTATGTCAATTGGCATAGGTAATATCGTTTCACCAAACATTTTTCCTTTTATCTAAAGGGATATAACTTTAAATATGTTTTAATGATTATAGTAGAATCAATATGAAAATTCATATAGATGAATAGATATACCTGATAAAGTAAACTTCTAAGATCATAAACATGCTTCTTCACATCTTTTTCGGCAATAAGTGGCCATCCAGTATGATTGATTGGATTCATTAAAATTGGTAAGTAAACCTATGAATATAAAAAATATATTATATAATAATATAATACATACGTAAAATAAGAAGAAGTTACTATTAACAAATTAATACCTCTTCCATTAGAACAGTTGTTTCTTCAATAGGTTTCGGTGCCATATCACCGAGTATAAGCATTTCTCTATAATTATATTTTGTAATTTTAATAGGTTCTCGTTTAATAAAATATGATGATTTAACTCGACTAGGCGATTCAATACCAAGAAATGGCATGAGAGCACCGGCTGATGTAAGTTGTATAGTTAAAATCATATTGGATGGTACATTAAAGAACTTGAGAATTATATCCTGAATTAATGTTAAAATTAATTAAATATAATTGAACAATACATGTATAATATTTCACAAAATTATTTGTCCTTTATGTGCATATAGGTTAACGATCTCTTTAAAATGATTCTTTTACATATCCTTTATATAATTACGACTTTACTTTAAGATCTTCACTTCCCAATAACTTCGCCCATGCGTCGGCTTTTACTTTTCTGGAAAGCAATAAATACTTATAAATAAAATCAAATAATTCGTCGTCCTCTTGTTTCTTCGGCTCATCCTTTTTTCCACTCATATTTTTAAATATCAATAAGACGTAATCTAAATTCTATAGTTAATTAACTTTTATAAGCGATAAAGTCAAGTAAAACCATAACGCTGTAAAAAATTAAAATGAAGTTGGTTGATAAAGCGTAGTAAGTCCTACTTGATCTAACTCGATCTAAACTCGTAATAAACTAATTTGAACGTCATTATTTTCATCTCGTAAATTACTTTTTAGGGCTATCAACCACCCTTTGCTGCGTATGTGCGACTTCAGTGATAGGTATATAAAAGAAACATAAACCGCAAGCGCAATAGAGAAACGCGTTGACGCATAAGCTTATGCGGATAATAGATTTTTCACGAGTGGCCTAACAATCTAGTTGATGTATGACAGAAATTTTTATGTATGCGATGACATACATGACAAAGGCAAAAAGAAAAATATCATACGAGAAGTGTCTGTTAATTGTACGAACTATTATTATGCATAAACTATTCTCGGAATAAAACACCACTTTTTGACCCGATGTTCTTCATAGAGAATAATGCTTTTTTCAAAAGTTAGAAAAATCATGCACTCGCTCAAATCTTCATCTTTAAAATGGGACCTGATTCATAAAAATCAGTCGAGAATTACATCTTGACTTATCGTTGGTGTAAATCATTATAAAATCAGGATTGACGAACAGCCTTAAATAATTCGCGCGTTAAGATATTATCGGTTACACGTGAATGAGTACGAATGCAGGGATAGATGGCGTTGGGGTTTCTATTTTTTCTGAATATACTTGAACGTATACCCTTGAACTAGAACTATAGTTAGAAATCAGGAATTCAAAGAGAGGAGCGGAAAGAAGGCATTTTTTTTTTATGACAAAACGTGGGATTCTCGTTTAAAAATATTTTACAATGACTCGTATAGTATTTTTGCATCCAGATCTTGGAATTGGTGGAGCCGAAAGATTAGTCGTTGATGCCGCTTTAGCTTTAAAGAAAAACGGTCATGACGTTTCGTTCGTGACAACTCATCATGATCCGGATCACTGTTTTCTTGAAACAAAAGATGGTACGATTCCCGTTACAGTTGTTGGTAATTGGCTACCAAGACATATTTTAGGCAAGTTTTTTGCATTATGTGCTTATATTCGAATGGTAAGTCAAAAAAAGAAAATGTGTATCTTGTAATTATAAATATAAATATAAATTTATATATATATATATATATATATATATATATATATATATACATACATATACATATTATATTTTTCTAGGTATATGCTGCAACTTATATAATATTTTTAAAAAACCGTCCGGAATTAGTATTTTGTGATTTAGTTTCAGTATGTATTCCTATTCTTCGAATATGCATTCCCCATATTGTATTTTATTGTCATCATCCAGATCAATTACTTTCTATGCCTGGAGGTTGTTGTAAAGCTTTGTATCGTGTTCCTCTTAATTATTTAGAAGAAATTACAACTGGGATGGCTCATAAAATTTTTGTAAATAGTATATATACTCGTAATGTATTTAAATCTACATTTAAAAAATTACGTGTCGAACCAGAAGTTCTATATCCTTCCATTAATACAGACTTCTTTGATAAAACAAGAATAATATTATTAGAAAGAGTATTGGATAAAAAATTGCCTGATGATAGCATTATAATTTTATCTATCAATAGATATGAGAGAAAAAAAAATTTATCCCTTGCAATAGAAACACTTGCCTATTTGAAAAATTCTTTAACAGAACAAGAATATAAACGATTATATTTAATTATGGCCGGTGGATATGATAAACGAGTTGAGGAAAATGTTGAACATTATTTGGAATTAATAGGACTTTCCGATGAATTACAAGTTACAGATAAAGTAATTTTCTTACGTTCTCCTTCTGATATTTATAAAGTTTCTCTCTTAAAACATTGTGATATTTTGATATACACACCACACAATGAACATTTTGGTATAGTTCCATTAGAAGCTATGTATATTGGAAAACCTGTAATTGCCCATAATTCTGGAGGTCCAATGGAATCAGTTATTGACAAAGTTACTGGATATTTAATTAATGGTTCTAGCAAAGAATTTGCTGAAAAAATTAAAATATTAATAAAAGATCCATCGCTTGTAGAAACATTTGGAAAAGCTGGAAGAGAACGGTTTCTTGCAACATTTAGTTTTACAGCATTTAGCAGTCAGTTAAATAAAGCAGTAGATGAGCTAATTAATTTTAAGAAAGATTAATTTAATTAGCTTTTTTCTAGTACTTTTTTTAATAATACATTATTTATTATGCTTATAAAATAAAATATACATATAATGCATTTATTAAATAAGTGAACCAGTGTTTTAATTCTCTGAGGCACTTAACTACATCAAATTAAATCAATTAAATGAAATGTTCTTACTATTTTCATAATTATGCTAAGACTGAATATGATACTTTAAATTATAGATGATAAATTTTTGAAGAAGCTTATGTAAAAATTATGTATACTATTTCTACAAAAGTGTGCAGAAATTGTTAAATATTTAATGTAAGAAAAGTTCAATAAATAATTTGTACATTGCACTTTTCTTCTTTATGCTGTACTTCACTTTGACAAAGTATAATAAAAAATTGTTATCAGAAAAACTATTATGTATGCAGAGTATTTAATCAAGGAATGAAAACAAGTCTTACAATCTAAGAAAAATTAATTTTAAAAGTTAAAATAATGAAGTATATACTGTCTTACTGTTTTACTTAAAAAAAATCAAATGGTTTTTTTTATGTGTATATATATATTGTATATATATTGGAGTAAAATCCATTTTTATGGTTTTCATTTTTTTTTTTCAAAACATAAACAAAAGCAATTAAACAATATTAGGATTCAAATGGATATTATCTCTTTCTTGCCGTTATAGTGTAGGCATAGTTATACCGTTAATCGGAATTATTTTCGCTCGCATTTTCGAACAGGTGAAATACCTTCAGTTCGACAAGAAAGAGTTAATTTATAGTACATATTAGTATAATTTCTATATTCAATATTCTTATCATTAATCCATTAATTGCAAACTGTCTAACTTTTCACTAGAATAAAAACCTGCTTTAACTTGTCTACCCCCAAAGAATCGTCCATTTAAATCAACGACAGCCTTAATGGCACTCTCTATTCTTTTAAACTCTACAAAAATACGAACTGCATCCTCTGGAGTTGCTTCAATAACTTCATGAATAATTACACGTGCTACATCACCATATTTCGTATTACATTCATCTTTCACTTCTGGCTCTAGATCATCATCTACTTCTCCTGGTCCAACCATATTGCGCAGTAGTACAACCTAAAACAAAAATATTTATATGTTAAGAATAAATTGAAGGAAATTAAAAAAAAAAAATAAAGAGAGAAAAAATATAGATATACTGAATTACTTTGCTTGGTGATTTCATGATTTCTGTAATACTTGGTTCTTCCTGCAAAGGCTGTGCCTGTGATGTCTGTTGCTGTAGAGGTGGTGGAGATATTGAAACTGGAGGTGGTGGTGGCATAAGTTGTTCTCTTTCCCCGACAATTCTGCCACCTCGTTTACTTGTCTTCTCTACTTGTAATGCTACAGACATGCCTTGTTCTTTTTTACCTAAGCCTTGTCCTTCTTTAAAACCATATTTAGCCATAATTTTGGCGGCAACAGATGATGTAGCATAACCTAAATTAGAAGGCTGTCTTGGTGATGGCGATGATGCTGGAAGTTCTGAACATTCTTGTAACGATGGTGGAGGTGCTATAGCAGCACCACCAGCTATGCCCCTAGATGTTGGAGTACGTTCTTCGTCTCTTTCTGGAGGTACTAAAGTACTATTTCCTGTTGCCTAAAATAATAAATGGAATGTTAAAATTGTATACAATATTTGATTTATTTATTACTTTGTACAATTTATTTATTACTTGGGTATCTTCAAAACGTGTATTATCACGTCGTCTTTTACGCATTTCAGTTTCTTGATCATGTTCTCTATCTCGAATATCACGTAACTCTTTCACTACTTTTTCGTACTCATTAGGCCACATAGGATCATATTCATTTATAACATTCCAGTCAAATTCACTACCAATTCCAATACTACCTGTATTATTTGTTGTAAGTGTATTATTATGTAAACCATCATCATCCTTCTCAATATCTCTAGTTTTTGATTTCAAATCTATAACTGGTGCTAACACAGCAGTAGCTTTTCTATACTGTTCACGTTTTGGCTAAAAATATAATAATGTAATTAATATTTCAATGGATCTAGCATTAGTTTGGCTGTTTTCCATTCACCTGTGTAGTTGCAGCTTTTTTTAATTGAAGTTGCGATTGTAACAATTTTATACCGGACGACCAACCCGCAACTTTTTCAGAAGTTCGATGTTTATCAAAATCATCGTACAAAGACATTGTATAATTCGTATTTATTTGTATCAATAGCAATTAACACAACACTAAATATTAAAAATATACGTGTGATAACATAACCTTTAAGTGCATCGAAACATTAAAACATATATCTATTTAATAACTTTATTAAATACTCCGGTTTAAAATAAACATTCATAATATTTATAAAATACAATTTATAAATCATTCTACTCTAGACTTATCAATGTAAAGATATTTCGCGACTATCAACGATTTTGACGTAGATTGTCTGTATCTTTTAATTCCGTACTTTCAAAATCAGATGGAGTAATGGTGCAATTCTTATTAATGTGTTATTTGCAAGTTTTATCATCTATTCGTTATTGTTCATCGGCAAATAAATAAACGAAATATACGTGAGTGCAACGTTTTTTACATTAATGTTTTACATACAGTAGATCAGAATAAATAAATAAATGTTTCTTCAGAGTATTAAATTATTAAAAACATATTTAAAATGGAATCTAACCCATATTACTTATAATGGTAAATTAAATTATCTATAGTAAAATGAGTTAAATAAATGTAAATATAGATATAAAAATGTAACATGATCATAAATGTAATTTAAAAAATAAAAATAATTACTTAAATTTTTCTATAATTTTAAACAGACGATTCTTGTAATCAAAAGATTAAGTTAAGATAATATCATTTTAAGATAAGTTCACTTGCTTTATAAAATGTTTTATAGCATATGTTTGTTATTTAATGTATCATATCTTGTATAGTTTCATCACGACGTATGATGAGCAATATTATTGAAGACAATCACATTGTTTGGATAGATATGGAGGTATATAATATATGTCTCTAAATATTTCATATAAAAAATATTATATAGTATATTGATGTATCTATTTTTATAACCATCTTTTATTTTCCTCAATTTTTCAGATGACAGGTTTAGAAATAGAAACATGTCACATTCTAGAGATCAGTTGTTTAATTACTGATCAGAATTTAAAGGCCATAACCAATCCCTTGAATATTGTAATAAATCAACCAGATTCTATTTTAAATAATATGAATGATTGGTGTAAAATACATCATGCAAAAGTAAGTTTTTATAATATATATGTATTTTAAATAAATATATGGTTAATCTTATATGTTATATATTGTTTTAGACAAACTTAATTGAAGAGGTTCGTAATAGTAAAATTTCCTTAAAAGAAGCTGAACAAACTGTATTAAAATTTTTGGAAAGCTATATACCGAAAGGTAAATACCCTTTGGCTGGTAACACAGTTTACATGGACCGTTTATTTTTAAACAAATACATGCCATTGGTTCATGACTATTTAAATTATAGAATAATAGATGTTTCCTCCATTAAAGAACTAGTAAGGTTTGTGATATTAATAAATATCAAATAGTATAAAGATATATTTATATATATATATATATATATATATATTGTAAAATAGACATTTAAAATAATCTGTTTTATATATATTTTATTCATAACTTTATATACATATATATATTTTACAGGAGATGGAATCCAGAAGTTTATAATTCTCTTCCTTCAAAGATAACGAAGCACCGAGCTACTTCTGATATTTTAGAGAGTATACAAGAATTGGTTTATTATAAAAATCATATATTTTCATCAAAAAATTCTAAGGACAATTAATATTCCAGAAAATTAATGTATATGGAATAAATATATAGAATTAATATTTCCATTGAAAATTTTGAATTTGTATTTACATCCCTACACCGGGCAAATCGAATAAACTATTTTATTGAATATGTTCTTTCCAAAATATTTGAAGTCAATAACAGTTTTCTCAAAACTTTATTGTGTACTATATTATAATTGTATACTTTCTTGCTAGATTGGTGGTAAATATTGATTTATTTCTGATGGAAGATTACTGTTCCTATAGTCATACAAGTTGGTTTCTTTATAATGTATCATTTTCTTTAACCAATCATTGTCAATAGGTGTAAATATTGCAATCTATAGAAAGAAAAGAATTATGAATAAATTGATTAATAATCTAATGCACTTAATTATAAATATAAAGTGGAAATTTTCTGTTTACTTGATGCGTGGAAGAGCAACCATTATCCTGACTGTAAAGTCCAGCAAGTTCATAGATTCCGTTTTCTCTTTGACAAGCTAATGGTCCACCAATTTCAGTTTGACACATATTATGATTTATATTATGTGATTTTGCACATATAGTTCCATATTCTATATTTATATTATATTTTTGTCCAGATGCATGTTGCATACAAATATCAGGTGATAAAATATCAACATCAAGACTATTCATAACAGCACCAAGCGCATGTACTAAATATACATAATAAAATTTTCTCTTAGATATTTGATTTAAATTATTTTATATTTATATACGCACACACACACACACAAATATATCTTACCTTTAATTACTGCTTGACCCCATCCTGTTACAATGCATTTATTTAATGTTGGAGTTTCAATTGAATTTGGCAGACACAATGGATTTACATGTGCATTGTATGTTATAGCATTTTCTAAATAGAGAATTGCAATATCATTCACAGAAGATCCCAGTACATAATTTGGATGAATAACAATAGATGATACATTTGTTATTTCGAATGGAAGTGGTTCTTCGTATTCAAGCTCATATCCTAATTTCCATTCTCCAGACTTTACAGAAACCTCTTGCGGTGTAATTCTGATATAACAGACAAATATAATAATGTGCATATAATTGTCGTATATGAAAAACTATGGATACATATATAAATTATTTTTTTGCTGGCTTCATATTACATCTACTCAAAAAAAAAAAGGATTTTACCCATTTACACAATAAGCTGTTGTTACAACAATGTTTGGTGTTATTATTACACCAGAACATAATATACTGCGATGTTTATTTGATAATATCATCGCTTGCCATGGAATTTCACCAAAAGATGTTACAGGCTTATCTAATTCTTCTGCATGTAGAACCTTATGAAAAATATTAAAATGTACTAAACGTATATACAGTAATATTGTATGAATACAATTAATATTATAAGTTAATTACAATATATAATACATACATTTTTTCGTACTCCACATTCATTTCGCATTGGTTGAGATGGAACTAATACAGAATTTTGTTTGCTGGATGCGGCATTATAGATATTATTTGTGAATGGTTTTGGTACAATAGAAGGTGAAGAATCGGAAACTTCATAATTATTCTCATTTGGTAACGTGGGTAATGTTGGATTAGGTGATTTATTAGTAAAAATTGGTTCATTGGTAAATGTAGATGATTTCACTGAAGGTTTAATAGTTGGTACTATTTTTGTTTGTTTCTTTGGTGGTCGTACTTTTGCTATATTTAAAAATGTTGGAAATCCTTGTTCGTCAAAACCGCCAGAATAATTTGCTGGTAAATTACCCGTTGGCCATGGATCTACATAATTCGGATCACGACAGCATTTTCCGATAATTCCATTCTCAGAATTTTTACAACTCTATAGATTTGAGATAAGAGAGAGAGAGAGAGAGAGAGAGAGAGAGAGAGTAAAATGAAAATTATTGAATTATCAAAATGTTTGGTATTGCATTAAAAAATCATATGTTTATACATATATAATATATATTTTGAAATTTATACCTATTCATCAATCTATGTTTGTTAATAATATTGCAATGTACCATTTGATATATATCGAGTTCATTGATAATTAAATAAATAAATATAATTAATAATTTACAACTTACACTTAATGGAACACGCTGTAGAACATCTTTTTCTGTAAATGTGATAGGCTGTGTGCTAATTACTCCTTCTTTAGTACAAAATTGTTCCTCTACACAAAGTAAAGCTGCTGCACATCCTAATTGTAATGGTACTTGGAAATCAGTAAATCTTGAATTTGGTAAATTTGATAGTGGCCGTACTTCAGTAGAACCTATATCACTACCTTCAGCTAAACAATTGATTGATAAATACCATTTTCATATAAAATTAGACAATTTTTCATAATATGGATTAAATATTTGTACTGAAAAAAATTACCTTTAGTAAATACTTGATCTAAATTAGTGCTAGAACTTATTGATGATTGTGGTGGTACTGCAGTAACTGAGCTTATATCTGTACCTTCATTAAAATTAGTAATTTGTTGTTGTATTGCAACCTGTTTAACGCCGCTTTCTATTGTTGATTTTACATCCTGAGATGGACTTAAATCTATCAAAAGATTTTGTTGATCTACTTGTTCTGGACGAATATGTTTCTGACTATTAGTTATGGGATTGACATCAAGATAATCACTATGTTCTAGGAAAGGAATACTTGTGTCACCAACATCAGACGACGACTGTTCGAAATAATCTTTTACAATACAACATATTTCATATTTAAGATTGCATTGTTGAATCTAAATATTAGAAAACAAAAAAAAATTGTAATTAAAAGGTCAAAATAGATAAATATAAAAAAACTTATCATTTCGTTTGTTTTCCAAAGATATAATAAATGATCATTAAATTTTGAATATTTTCTATTGTTGTAATTAGTATTTTAATGTAAAAAATATAAATCTCTTACTTGCTGCTTATCGCGAATTAATTCTTTTTGTACGAAACTAACATGTCCATCTATGCAAAGTTCTTTATTTACGCAGATTTTATTATTTCCATTACAAGACAAAGTTAATTCGTCCTCGGTTATTTCTTCTTGCTTTAAGTTTGCTTGAGAAAATGTAATAAAATCTGATACGTCTGTGTTTTGAGATACTGAACCAGAATATAAGTTAGATGGGCTGATATAATGCGCTATAATAAAAATATTGTTATAAACGAATCATACGTATTGTTTGTAATGTTTGTATTATGAATTATTTCTCATTGAATTGTATTACATTAACAATGAGATACATATACAAAAAAATACAATTAAATATACGTTATACTTATTTATCGATAATACTTACGATGGTTTAATTGGTTCCAACCCGTGCCAAATTCGCTGGATTGTTGTTCTTGCAAAACGTGTGGCGAAGTATTAGAAAAGCTATTGTCTTGTTGTTGATCTTGTTTATTATTATACCAAGATGATTGTTCTATTAATAAAAATAAAAATTGAATTAAGTCGTCATTAATAAATAGTGTTTGGAATTACGTCTGTTTTATCGGTAAGAGTTCAGTTTCTGTTTATTTTTGTTATAACAATGATTATTATTGTTGCTACATGTTAAAGTAATTTTTTTAAAATTATGATACAATGTAAAATTAGTAAAAATAAAATGAATTTATATTATCAATTATATACGCGTATATCTAGTTTTTGTAATAATACAGTTTGTAAGTAGAATTTGTAATACAAATTCTATTTAGGAAAATTAAATTATGTTTAATGATACTCACGTAATGTGTAATATTCTGGAATCTGATTGTAAGGAAGCCCATTTGTATATGCATTTAATATTAATGCAATCAGAAGTATCCGTAATGGTGTTCTCATTTTTAGTACCTTCCAACAATTTCAAGAATTCATTAATATACGACCGGTTATTAGAAATAAAAAAAAAAAAATAGAGTTTTTATTCCAACAGTTTTAGAGGAATGTTTTCTAATTAATAAATCGAAAAAATCTTTTGTTAATGAAATATTTACAAATTTATTTCAAACGCAATAATATTGGCGTATATTGCGATCTTTAATAACGTCTATAAGGATTAGAAATTTTACTGGGTATATTACTTCTGAAATCATTGAAAATCCACCCGAGATAAAATATTGATTAACGATTGAAAAATAGTAAGGAAATAAGGATGGAACGGAATTGTAGATAAAAGTCACAAACCTAAACGATGATAAAGGCAAATGAAGAGGTAGATCGGACTATAGAGATAAATCTGATTAGAAGGCGTGGAAAGCTATTAGAGACATATGCATGTCAAGTTAAAATCATTTATAATCCGAATGAATTATAATCGATGATCGATATGATCTCACATGCTTGTAATAAAAATGTAAATGCGTTTAGTAATAGTTAGATTCTTATTAAAATGAAGTTAATAATAACGATAATAATAATAATTAAAAAAAAAAAAAAAAAAGAAAAGAAAAATTGAAAATCAAAGATACATATATCGAATCGCCGAAAATAATTTTGTAACAAGGAGAAAAGGTCTTTTAGATTTGGAGAAACTTGTCTCGCCACTCTCTCGCCGAAGATGAAGATTTTTATTTTAATTTTATTCCGATGAGATATGCGTTGAATTACAACTAGATATCGTTAGATAGGGATCGTAAACACTTCGTATCGATACTCCTCGCAGTTTTAATCGTCTGATAATTGCCTTCTCGTTGATTAACTGTAACGAAAGAATTCTTTCGTCAACTCATACATTTATAATTAATCGTCGAATAATTAAAATTCGCTTGATTACCGAAATCTGTGTCAAATAACAACGAGAGGTGACTCTCCTTTCTACGTAAGAGAATTAATTAACAAGTAAACGTATCTCCTTTTTCTCGTAAAACTCGATGAGAAATTTAATCAACGAAATTAAAACCAAAAGTGAAATCCGAGAAAGAAAGTAATAAAATCTTGACACGCGGTAGAATATACTTCTATCCTTTGACTTTGAAATATTCTTAAGCCTATGTATAATATGTATGTACGTACGCACATACGTACGTATTGCATGCATGTGTATGTGTGTGTGTGTGTGTGCGCGCGCGCTAGATTTTTTCTCTTCTACTTCGTCTTCTTGATATTTTCTTTTTATTTCTTCTTTTTCTTTTCTTTCTTTTTTTTTTTGTTTTTACGCCTCTTTTACTCCGTGGGATGTCACTCCATAATACGAAGCACGTTGTTAGTTAGACTCACTTTCACTGCTTTTTCAAGGCGGTCGATTTTGTATGCGTCATTTCGTCTAGATGTTTTTGACAGGATGAATTCTCATGCACGCTTGACGCAACTTTTGTATACCGCTATGGAACTTGTTCTTTTTTTCTTCTTTCTTTCTTTATTTATTTCTTTCTTTCTTTCTACAGATTACAGTTACGAAGAAGCGTTGATTTACCTTCGGCCTTTAAGGACGCGGCGACTATTCGGCTTCGCGTGATTTCAATTTGCCGATTTCTTTCATTCATTCGTTCCGAAACATTTCCTTCTTCTTCTTCTTTTTTCTTTTTTATTTTTGTCATTCCTGATGAATTCCAGATGATATCATTGGATGAAATTTCGAATTATCGGTGTCTCTTACAATGATTCACGGGGAATCCAATTTGGGTTCGATGGACAAGGTCAATTGAAAAACGAACAAGGTCTGTCCCCGGTAATCGAGTAACTTCTTCGAGTTACTCTGATGTATTTGTGTCACATGGAATGCGGAGGTGGCATTGTAGGTGCCGTGTCCATGTTTATATCTTAGTATTATTTGTCTAAATGTCAGTGGATTTATTCTTTTTTTTTTCTTTTCTTTTCTTTTATTTTATTTTTTTTTCTCTCGAGGAAAGCTGCTGCAAAATCGAACGGTAAAATGTGTTTTGACCTCTATATGTGAGAAAAGAATGCGGACAGAAATTCCATCCCACATACAGACACGCTCATACGTATATATACATATATATATATACATATACATATACATATATATATATATATATATATACACACGCGCATATATGAATACAAAAATAAAACATCCTACCTACTAATACTATAACTATATTTTGCATATATTTTGCAAGAACAAGGTACTCTCGTAGATATTGCAAATAACAGAGAAATCGATAAAAATAACTTCATTCTGTCGAGGTAACGTAAAACCTAGCGGGTTTCGTTTCAGTCAGTTACGTAAAAAAAAAAAAGAAAAAAAAGAAAAAAGAAGAAAAAGAAGTAAAAGAAGTAAAAAGAAAAAAAAGAAAGAATAGATAACGAATAATCGATGATTTGATGGAATTAAAATTGATTAATTATCGATCAGTGACAATAATATATTAGAAATATTAGAGAAATATTAGAAATATCGTTTACTCGTATTCATTGGTTTTTTTTGGAAGAGAGTGTGTTTTAGTCATTCGGAGAATAATACAAGGATCTTAAACCTAAATATCGATAGAGAAAGAGAGGACGAGAAAGAGAAAAAGAGAAAGAGAAAGACAGAGAGGGAGAGAGAGAAAGAGCGTACGCATTTTTGGAATTTTACCGGCAACTTTGTATCTAATATTTTCTTTTCTTTTCTAAATCGAAAATGGTCCTCGTCCGTTTTTTTTTCAAGGCTACTATTCTCAAATACATATATCAATATTTCACTCATCTACGTAGTCGTATATATGCATATAAGTTCTGAGGCTTTTTGATGAGACATACTCGAGTAAGGAGTGTTTGTTCACAATTCAAAACGAGCGTTACGTCAAAATTAGGCAAATTGACAGATCAAACGAAAATCGAGACGTTGATTGCGAATAGTCCGAGAACTTTCGAGGAATATTCTTAGGCAATGGCAATTCTTGACGACATTATGATATCCCGCAAAAAAAAGAAAAGAAAAGAAAAGAAATGATTATCTCGAATAGTGAGTGCTTTCGAAAACGTGTGTGTCTATGTATATGTCCATAAGTACGTACATAAGTGTATACGTATATACAATGCGTACGTACATACGTGCATACCTACATGCGTACATAAATACATCGTGTATCGATCGATGCGATTTCGCGTATCGATAAAACGTACGTTACACAGAAATGTGGGTTATAGGTAATATCGTTTGCGAGGTGAATTCGGACATGCTTTCTCAAGATCGTCGAAAGGAAACGTCGAGTATATGAGAAGAAAAGAAAAAGGGAAAGAAAAAAAAAGTCACGTACACGCACATACGTAAGCACATGTTAAAACGGACAAACGTGTATACGTATAAACATATCGAAGAAGAAGAAGAAGAAGCAGAAAAGGAAGAAGGTAAAGAAGAAGAAGAAGAAGAAGAAGACTCTACGTCTCCGAAAGGAATCGTCCGATAATTTTTATACTCCCATATATACATATATATGTATATCGGTGGCCGCTACCTTGCCGCCGGTAACATCCTTGTAAATTTAGATCTTAAATTTTCACTTTCTGGAACGTGAAAGCTGACTTCTCCGACGTCATGTAATTATTGCTCCCTTGGCCGGCGTCGTTTCGAAAGCACTTATAGGAGAATCCGGGATATACATCCGGCTTTGCGATATCGATTAATATATTTCGTATTATTATTATATTCTTCGTTGAGATAAAACTGTGGATACCGCGTAATGTGTATCCAATTTAAATTTTAACTCAAAGGATTAATATAAAGTTGCATGAAAGTACATATATTATGAGAGGATAGATGTGTTGTGTCAGGACTGCAACGAGACGAAGTAATCTGTATGTGTGTGTATATATACTCATGTGTATATATATATATATATATATATATATATATATATATATACACATGAACACACAATATACATATATATATATATACACATACATACATACATACATACATATATATATATATATAAGGCGAGAAGAATCGAGACCCTATAAATCCATGGTTACACCTACTCTCTATTTAATAATATAAAAGCGTGTTTTACGCGTACTTACTTTTTAATTTCTGTATCCTCCTGTGTGGAATATGCGTATACACGTGTCGCTTAAAAGAAAGTCAATATAACTGGCGATGGTTTCATATCCCTTCTTCTCTTATAGTATCCGCCGATATTGAGTATCTCTCCCCTCCCCGCCCTCCGAAGCCGCTTGAATTTCGGTCTTTCGGCATCTCCACCTATGCCAGTCAGTCGGGATGCTTTAACTTTTTCGAACGTTTTTATCACGGATGTAGTTCTTACACCTTTTTTTTACGTCATATGGACGTTTTTAAAATTTTTGTTTTTTGTTTTTTGTTTTTTCTTTATTTCTCTTTCTTTTCATTTCCATTGCGTTATCCTCCGTCTTCATCCTTTTCTTTTTCATCATCATCATCTTCTTCTTCTTCTTTTTTGTCTTTCAGATTATCACAATTCATCGTATAGATTGACTCACAGACTCCCACGATATGACACATATAGAATGAGGGAAAAAAAGAGAAAAAGTGAGATAAAGAGAGAGAGAGAGAGAGAGAGAGAGAGAGAGGTTTGGTATATATCTTGTTCTATCTCGAGAGCAGACTTTTTATGGGAAAGATCCTCCTTCTATATTTCTCTTACCCGTACAAAAAAAATATTTTTATCCTCTCCACTAGGCGTACTCGTACATAAGATACATGAGACGATATCAACCGCGCAAATGTTTTACGCGCAAGGGAGATACATCGAAAGGAGAGCTTAGGATTTTATAATTTTACCTTTTACATCTCCGTTCTTTTCTTTCTTTCTTAGTTTTTAACTTGTGCATACGATACATCGGACATTATGCTTAATAGAAACCGGTTATTTCTCTTTTATTCTTCATTACTTTCAAATAATTCGCTAGTATAAAGCTCGAACGTTCATTAAGTCTTAATAAAAAAAATTTTTTTATTTTTTTTTTTTTTTTTTTTAATTAAACTTCTTTTAGTATAATTAACGAAGGAAAGAGGAGAAAAGAGAGAGAGAGAGAGAGAGAGAGAGAGAGAGAGAGAGAGAGAGAACGAAGTTGAGTAAAATTCTCGTCCGATTTTGCATTTTTATAGTCACAAAAAATTTTATTATTCGCAATCTACGGTATCTACATTTTCTATGCGTTCCGTATTACTCAAAAGAATTTTTCATAAAGCATATACTCTTAGACTATACCGTCGAAAGAAATTTGCATTAAATTTCTCATCGACTTACGGACGCCCGTTCAGACGGCAGATATCGTATTCTGTGTAATCGATCGATCGTATTACCTTCGAAAGCCTTCGTTAATGTGAGTTTCATTGCAAATACGTGGCGCCACGATTAACTATCTTGAGTGATCGCCTTTAACGGCTAGACAAAATTTTCGACAGGTGAATAAACCAGGCTTTACTTTGAACTGGTTTCAAGGCCCGTTAAAGCCTCAGGGATAGCAGTTCGTTTATATATATATATATATATATATATATATGTATACATATATATTTTTTTATAAGCTATCATTGTATACAAACGACGATGAAATTTCATACTGATATATAAATGTGTGGTATCGTCGAATCGATTTGGGGCCGCTCTCTACTTCGAATATTTCTCATTTCTATCAAGAGATCGAAGAAGGACTAGATCTTTTAAAGCTTCCGTTAATTCACTACAAATATCACTCGAAAAATCTGCGAAGGTACAGATTACATCTATTATTCGTTCATAAATTTAAGTTTATCGTTGAACGAGTAACGTATTTGATATGTAAGAACATCATTCATGAATTTACTACGATCGTTTATTACGTTTTACGTAAGGAATTTATGTTCTTCCACGAGTATGCTAATGATACGCGAATACACTCTCACTATGGTGTACGGATATATATATATATATATTTTTTTTTTGAAACATCGTATCTTAAATTATTCTGTCTTATTTTGACAATACTGATATTTGTCGATTACATCGTTAACATCGTTCACATTTCTTAATAATAAAGTGTTCACTTTTAGTTTTGATACATAAACGTTAATCATAGTCATACTACATATGTACATATACCAGCTATAATATATTTAATCGTCCGAACGAAATTCTTTTCATCGAACGTCGAGTTTCGTCATGATCCGAATAATTTTATATTTATATTCTCATGTGACTTAATGAAAAATAGATCATGATTTTTCTACTGTAATTGTTTTTATGATGTTAGTGATTACGTGTACTATTAACGTAGTTTATCTTACTACGCATATATATAATTTAACGAGAAGAATACGGAGCAGGGTCAGATTTGTGTTTTAGCGTCCTGTTTAGAAAGAGAAAGTTCCGTGTCATAGATCATTACATTTTCAAAGGGCCATCCGTCCTATCTCTTGAATGGCGCCTAACAAATTGTGTTCCATTATTAGATAGACGAAGTTACATACTATCCAACTTGAAAAAGTTGCGTCCAATCTTCTTTTGACAATTAAATTCTTATTGAATCTATAAGAATATATAATAAATCATCTGTTAGAAAAAAAAATATATATATATAGATTAGTTGCGATGTTAGTTCCTAGAGAAAATAATTTTATCAAGATATAAAAGTGAACGTATATTATATTGCTATATGCGCTATTATATATTATTACCTCTTACGAATTTTGAAATTTCTTTATTCCACTATAATCTGTATTATCGATACTTATTAAATCCATAAGATCAATATTATTTTAACAAGGATCTATATCTACATTATCGATAGCAATCTATAATAAAGCCAATTATGATGATATAAAAGAAAATTATGAATAGTATATCTTCAGAAAAGTATAATCTGTAATATGGTTGTAATATGATTTTTATCTACATTTACAAAAACTTCTATCATACACTAACTCGATCGTAAATTTTTTTTTGTTCTATATTAACTGCGTTATTTCTAACCGATAAAGCAGAGATCTACTATGATCGATTATTGTCTGATTGGTCGATAAAACAAATAACTACTTTTACCGATTATTATCGGATATTGGATATTGGATAAATATTAAATAAATCCCTTTGGATTGAAGTATTTATTCTTTCAGGTTTAATTAAGACGCGCCGCGGAAATTATTTAATTGTTTCTTAAATCGCAGGTATGGATAATTAGGAAATGTTAATGAATTATAGAAATATTAATTGTTTATCATATTATATAATATTCTTTTAACATTTGAGCAAAAAGATCAATTTTCAATTATTGTGAATGACAATTAATTGTATTTTATATCTAAAGGCAGAGATTTGGATTTTTTTTTTTAAATGAACATGCACCTTCATAATAAACATTCGGGAATACATTAAAATTGCTACGCTATTTTAGAGATCTTTAAATGTCACCTAAAGGTACGGAAATTTGTAAGATAATATTGCGAACATCGCTTATAGAACTGTTGGAAACTATGCAGGTTATTGATTTGAACAAACGGACATACGCTAAGTTTTGTTAGTAAAGTAGATAAGTATATTACAATAGAATAGTTTTGTTTGCATCGAATGTGTACGGATTAGAAATTGCATTAACGCATTATTTACATATCTTGAGAGGCGTACCAAAAATGTCTTAAATGTTGCAAAGAAAATAATTGAAACGTTACAAGATACTCGTGAGAAGAATCACGCAAAATAATCTTACATATTTTACTATAAGGAAAGTTGATACATGTCGTATATAGATTCGAATTAATTTCATAAAGTATCTCTCATTAATTCGTCAGCAGAAAAATATGAAAAGTACATAATATACCCTGCATATCGAATATATCGCATATAGAACTCTCTTATAAACTTATTTAACGTTTTTCAACATATTTGACGATTGACATATTTTATATTGATATTTGGTGTATCGCGTTATTTAACAAATCGAATGTATTATGCACATTGTTGCAAATTGATTTCACTAAAGAAAAGAAAAAAGCTTTTTTTTCTTCGCACCCTTAAATGTTTTAAATATTAACTGTTGATTGAACAACAATGGAGTATTTTTCTCAAGAAGAGTTACCTTTCAACAATCATCTATATATATATAAATATATATATATGTATTACTTGATATAAAGTTTCATCTTAATTATAATATTAAACATTTTCAAATTGAAGCTGCGAAAAAAAGAAATTCTTCATTAATTCTAATGAAATCAATTTCAAACAACACGCTATACATACGTCATGTTATCGATACAACTACTAATGTTGATATAATAAACATCGTCATAATAATATCGATAGATTGTATTTTTAAATCTGTAAGTAAATAAATAAGGTACAGGAGAATCACACGAAGCGTTAGCTCGTTCTAGCTAACGCTTCATTTATTTGGTCAAGACTACCAAGGTACTATACAATATTCATTCATATTGCAAATTTCAATGTGAGACACCCAACGTAATTAGATGGCAATTACGTTAATACGAATTTCATTTGAAATTTATTCGAGTTAAATTCATTCGAAATAATTAAGAGATTTAGTCACATTATGACGATATCTCCGTTGGGATGTCTCTCATTTTTTTTTTGTTTCTTCTTTTCATTTTAAACCTTTGGATAAGACACATATGCCCGCTAATAGGTTTATTACTTTGGATAAAATCACTTAATAAGTGAGGAATGTTGTTTAAAATCCGTTTAAAGATGATCACGGAGAATTTCTCTAAGATTTCATTTTAAGATACGAATAAAGACATTTCTTTCCCTTTATTTCTTTTTCATTTTAACGAGCATAACTAGCATTTAGAAGGCCCCCAGGAAAAATTGTTGCATCGAAAAAATCTAATTTCCTTTTATTCATTTCGTTAGTAGTTTCACCATTATTAATTCCTAAGATTATCTTCGGCGAAATCAGCGCTTTGATATCACGTATTTCCACTTTTGACGTATTTAATATCAAAATCCCTTCGCGTTTCTTTTCCTCTTTTCTTTCTTTCTTTTTTTTGTATTTTATTCTTTTGGGATTTTTCTATCACGGTTATGCATCAGGACAGCCATTTCAAAGCTTTAAATGTAAGTTAAAATTTATGAAAAAGTATAAAAATTGTACGTTTGTAAATCGATGTGTAGAAAGCTAAAGAATAAATTATGTCGAACTTGATGAAAATTAGAAAAAGCGTTGAAGATATATTTCGATCGATTATAATTAATTAAGAAATAAAGTGTACGATATACCGATCGATAGTTAATCGATAGTTAAAAGTAAAGTTTTAAGAAATTCGTCTAACTAAATTTTCATCGTTAATCATGAATCGTGGAAGTTACGTTCGAGTAAAATATAGTTTCAATATTTTTAATAAAGCTATAAGTGTATGTGACACGCTACTTGAACGATGTCCGCTGAAAGTTTCGATAATGTCAATTATCGTACACTGACGTGGCACGGTTGAAAGACTGGGTAGGTAGGGTAGGTACATACATATTTACAAAGGCGCATTGAAATAGTTTTCATAGTGGTGTCATTTCCAGAAGACGTACCGTTCTATATTTTACCAACGATTATTTCAAAACGTTCAAAATCCATGATTTGATTGCCTTTAACGTTTATACGAAACGATCCCGTTTATGCTATATATCCCCTGTTCACTCGAAATATATATATTTTTTTTCTTTTTCTACGCGTAATTTTCTATCACACTATCTATTCTCTTCATGCATGTTTAATGATCAGGTGAAAAAATCACCGTTCTTGGTTTAAGAAAGAAACTCGAAGATACAATATTATCGGAATTTAAGATAGAACGGTAGTCCTCCATAAATGGAACTCATGTAACTCTTTCATATACGCTGTACGTTATTGATCGCGGAAGAAAATGAAAAAGCTTTGGATAAATTAATTGAAAATATACGAAAGTAACGTAAAACTCTCACAATACTGTGTCAAGAGTGTCGAGACTTCGTAATAATTGCTCATCCTTAGAACACCATTGCACCAATTCCTCGATAGTTACAACGCCATCCTTGTTCGCATCCATAAGCTGAAATGTATCGAAATCCCTCGTCACAATTCGCATTGACCCGAAAGGAGAAACATTAAATCGTGATTTATAAACGCATTAATTACGTAACTCACATGGAATATACGATCGACGTGTTCGCGTGCAGCCAAATGCGGCTCGACTATTTGCGGCTGAGTATAACGACCCAGCATTTCGTAAATGGACCCAACGACGTCCATCATTTCATCCTTGCTTATCAATCCGTCACCATCTAGGTCGTATAATCCGAAAACCCACTGTAACTTTTCCTCGACCGAACCTCTAGATACTTTTGACAGAATCGTCAGGAACTCCTACGTAACGACGAATAAAAAACAATTCCAATGACGTTCGTTTAAAAAAAATAAAACAGAAAAACTGCAATCTACCTAAATCGAGAATAATCTCACCTCGAAACTTATTTTACCGGAGTGTTTCCTCTTCATAGTGTTGAACACATAATGAGCGTACTGGCTGGCATCTACGATCATTACGAGGTAAACAAAGTAAACAAATTTTGATTTAGAACAAGTTATATTGTTTACGTGCGTAGATCCTTAATACATGAAATTCTCACCTCCCTGTGGAAAGAATTGCGAGAAGATTTGTTTGAAAGCTTCCTCGTCGACCAATCCGGAAGGACACTCTTGCTTGAATCCGCGATAGATCAATTGTATTTCCTTTCTTGAAAATCTCGTGTTAGCCGCTAGGGTTGCCAATTCCTCGGGCTTGTGACGTCCACCCAAGGTTAAGGTGCCGCCTCCAGAACCCCCTAAAACGCCCCCGAGTTCTTCAAGTTCTCCCTCTGTAACGTTGTCAAGGGGGGCTTCACTCTTAATACTGCACCACGTTTAAGGGAGGACGCTCCGATTCTAAGATATCTTCTTGCACTTTGTTTTTTTTTTTTTTTTACTCAGGAGCAAACAGGGTAGGTTCTTCCTCCTCTCATTTTCTTTTGTTGTTTATTTCTTTTTTATTCTTATTTTTTCTCTCTTACTACCAGGTGTAAAAAAGAGAGAGAGATAGAGAGACAGAGAGGAGGAAGTAACGTTTCTACTTACAAAGTGAGTCATTCTTTACGGTGCAACTAGCAGATTCTTACTGATGACAGTGTATACACCATCTGCCAAATGTCTATGCTGCCAAGGATTTTCTACCAAAGACATTGTGTGATAAAGAGCATCTAATAAATTATTCGGAGGTAGATAACAACGGGTGCAAAGTATTTACAGAGCGAATCCGTATCGAGTGCGTATTTCACCCCTCCCCCCTTACCAACCCCTTATTTATAATCTATCTAATATCAAAACGACACGCCGAGCGACATTCTTACGTATTTACTTTCTTTTCTTTGATCTCTTTCGTATCGAATTTCCACCATTATTATTCTGGTTATTATTATTATTATAATATTAATGATAATGATGAAGTAATAATATATTCTTGAAGATGAAAGTACGCTATACAAAATCGATACAAAGAGACAGGGAGAAGAAAGATAACGATGAACTCCTACGCTTAAACGTCGTTGCAAATCTAAAGGTATTATTTTCTTTCTAAAATCGTACCTACTGATCTAAGGGTAACTAACTTTTATATTCACGCCGTCGAACAAACACGCAACGTATCTTTATAAAAAGAGTTACATCTCTGTACGTAATTATCTGGATGATCATTGTCACTATCTCCCATTTCATCCTCGTTATTTATTTTCATTTGGAAAAAAAAAACAAAACATTGCGAGTTTGACTCGACGCCATGAAATTTTATAGAACGAAGCGATTACGATTATTTACATTCGCACAGCATTTGAACTAAATTTACGATCGAATCTAAAAAAGGTATGATCATACACACCACTGTACTAACAATGAGAATCTACTGGCAAAGAATACTATTTATCTATATTATCGTCTTTCTAAAAAGGGGAGGAATAAAAGATAGAGAGAAAGAGATAAGTGATAAAGAGACAGAGAGAGAGAGAGAGAGAGAGAGAGAGAGGGATAGAAAGAAGTTCATATTTGGATCAACTAATCCTTCAACTCATGTGTCCTAGACACGACGATATTCGGCTATCTCTACGTTCTCATAAGTACGTTCGCCATGCAAGTGTAACATCAATCCATTTTCATATAATATATGCCGACATGCCTTTTCGAACTTCTTATATCACGTTAAGACTACTACCAACGAAACGACCGAACGAAACGCGTTCAATCGATCTTCCTCGAAGGTCGAATACAACAAAAATGACTCTTAAAGGCTAATCGATTGTGTGTCCATCGTGCCTCTCATCGCGTCCACTTTTCCGAAATAACTCTTTCACGCAATTCACGTTAGCCGTACGACGAGATAGGAGCTTTTCAGGTTAACAGGTTTCTTTGAACAATGTCCAATAATTCGACGGACTTCTATATAAATGCGTTCATTCAATTAAGGAACTGAAAAATTACATATAAACAGAAAAAGATAAAAATCTTAAAATATTTCATTTTTTGTTTAATCTTGCACGCCATATGGGAGGCTATAGAAAAAAAGAAAATAATAATAATAATTTTGGTGGGATCGGGCAAATAAGAAAGGAACCTTGATCTTAATTCGATTTGATGGGTTAATTTAACGAAAAAAAAAAAAAAAGAAGAAAGAACAGAATGTGAAAAGGAAATATTAAAGTCATAATATACATAACAACAAGTAGGATATTTAAAGAAATATCGAAGGTCTAGCGTCAAACGGTGATCGCATTAGGGAGGCTCGTTCGTGAGGATTTTCCTCTATATAAAGAGTTAATCAATGAAAAAACGTACACGTGTGTGTTCTAAAACGAGAGGAAAAATGAGAGAGAGAGAGAGAGAGCTCCTGATCCCGGGCATCCGGGGTTACCATGACGACGGGTGAGCTCCTATCCCGTGACCTGCTCACATTTTTCATCCCACTTTGGTGATCTTTGTGGGGCTGGGGGAGAGGGATAGTTTCACGATCTAAATAAAAATGTAAATACGAGAGAAGTAATGAACAAAATTTTCGCGTGGCGTCGGTCGATTCGGCATACCATCACCTCTACTACAACACTCCACCTTTCCCCTCATCTCATTTACATTTCTACCATCGCAAAGGGTGGTGTGTAATCTTTTTCTAATTTTCTAATAATCCTAAGTGATCCAACGAAAGATAGGGTAGAAGAAGATAGGTATATAGAGAGAAGATACTTTGACATTGATTGTCAAAGGAGCTTGTTGCATTGTAAGTTTAAATGGGGTTTATCAAAGAGAATCAGATATAGAGAGAAAGGAGATAAATAGATAGATAGATAGAGAGAGAGAGAGAGACAGAGAGAGAGAGAGAGAGAGAGAGAGAGAGAGAAGAGATAATTGATATAGGGAGAGAAGAAGAAGAAGAAGATCTAAGGTGAGATCTTCTCCGTCGAAGGAGCCTCGCACCTTGGCGCTGCATCTCCATCGACTCTTGGCGCTGACGCACCTCGGCGAATTACGTTTGCAGCTAGTAAGAGCGAACGAGATGAATAAGAAATAAAGGGAGGAAATAAAGGAACGAAGAAAGAGAGAGAGAGAGAGAGAGAAAGTGAAAGAAAGAGAAAAAATATATATATATATATATAATGAAAAACAGGGAAAAAAGGGAAGGAAAATGCGAATGTGGAAAAGAAGTTCGTTTCGTTCGTTCTCTCTTCGCGGTACAATAAATCCTCACTCCGCGGCTTCTCGAGGACGATCATCGAGGGAGTAGAGACATCGTAGAATGTCCTAGCTGCGATCGCGCACCACGCTGATAACGCACGACGGATTACAGACGATCTTGGCCCTGAGATTGGTGAACTTACGTTTCTCGCGGCTCTTACGTGCCTTCATTGGCCGTATCCGGTAGAACGTATGTAGATCGGCGAACCGATCGCTCACCGAAAAGAGAAAGAAAGATAGATATACGAAGGAAGAGAGAGAGAGAGAGAAAGCGAGAGCGAGAGAAGAGAGAAAGAGACAAATAGATAACGAAGAGCTCCCTCTTCCTCTCTCGTTAAAATAATCGATTATCGTCTATATATTTGATATAATGTTTTCTCGTTCTCTTCTCTTTTACACCTTATCTTTTCTTTCTATCTTTCTTTCTTTATTTATTTTTCTTTCTTTCTTTTGTTCTCTCCTTCCTTTTCGCAAACAGGATCGGGGAAATTTATCGTTCGCGAATCGTTCGTCGTGGCCAACCCTCTCCTTCGATCGTCCCCCTTCTCACTTGTCTTCTACAGACGCGCGAGAACGATGCAACACGTCCGCCCTGTCTTCCTCCACTGATGGCCTCCTCTCTCTCTCGATCCGTTCGACGCACGAATACCGGAAAGCGCAGTCCTACCTCTCGCGCAAGTCAGTTTCCGTCTTTCTTTAGCGCCTCGTTGGGCCAACCCAGTATAGGTCAACGTTACACATTTATACGTGTTTTTGATACGCGAGACGGCCGTCACATCGACGACATATGCGACTTTTTCCTCATTTTGTTCTTTTTTTTTCTTGTTTTTTCCTCTTTTTCTCGTTTCTCTCTTTCGGTTATGTATCATCCCTTTGCTTTTAAACGTTTTATCCTCATTCACAGGAAACTTCGTATATGTACCTTATTGTCGATAAAGTCGATTTATTGATACTATGAATTTAATAGTTATCTTTCTTGTTTCTACTTTTTTTTTATTTATTTCCTTTTCATTTAACTCTTTTCTCTTTCTTTTTTTTTTTTAATTCAATACTTGTTGCGTCCGATTGGTACTAATATTAATCGCTTGATAAAAGATAGAAATTAAATGGATCCTTCTTTGTACCTATCGAAAATTAATCGATGGGATCCAAAAAACAAATTGATTTACTTAGTTCGTTCGATCGGGTATAGGACGATGTTATTAATTTGGGAAAACGAAAATAACCGTTATATTTAGTCTCCTTTAATCTTCCCAGAATCGATCAACGAAATAATAAAGATTTTCTTTCGATCCTTATTTGAACGTCTGAAAAAAAAGATAAAACTTAACATACATTTTTTCCTTCGTAAAGAACTGTTTCACCATTCGAGTAAATCGATCGATCAATAATTCAAACGAAGAAAATTTAAAACTCGCTTTCGTCTCGTAAACCATGGAAGAAATCGTGAAAGATACGACACGCCAAATTAGTACGAGTACTATCTTCCAAGATAGGAAATCGAAAATATTCGATAGAATTGGTGAGCGTTTTCCGGTAGCAGACGATTCTTACCAACTATTTGTGTACCTGTTACATCCGTAATCCGTAGAGGATCGCGCGGTTACATGGCCAAAATCTCTTGAGTCCCGGTATTTGAAAATGAACGGCAACGATATCTCAAGATTGTCATACAAGGAATTGCAAGCATTGGCTGTGAAATATCGGGTGCCAGGCAACATAAAGGTAATTAGATTATATTCAACCGATCTCGTACATTATCTTGAATTTTCTAATACCGAGTAAATGAGAAAGTAGAGCATATCTTCCCGATATCCATGAATTTTTTCGCAACGTTTGAAGAAGACCGGTGTGATTGATATCATCGATCTTCGATAATTTTTCTTGTGACATTAAACCGAGCTTCGAACGATCGACCGATCGTTTATCCACAGAAAGAGCTTCTTATTAAAATATTGAGGGCCGCCAGAAGCAGAGACAATGGCGAAGTCGACAGATTGCTGAGCGATTTAAAACAGACGCGGAAGAAGAGAACACGGAGAATCAAGGCCGAAAAGCTTGGTATAACCTCCACACCGATACAAAGTCCAGATAACGTCATGGCCGAAGATTATTATCATTCGCAACAACAGCAACAGCAACAAAGATCGCCTTATCAATGGGTGAGATTATATATCTCTTTCCCTCTATTTCCGTTTCATTCTCTCTTCTTTCCATTCTCCCTGTCGTTTCTTTTCTTTCTCTTAAGTGCGCTCGAGTCACGGTCCATCTTTCAACCCTTTGCTCGATCGATCACATTACGTCGTGATCCTAACGCGATCGATCTTTTTATCGATTAAGGATATCCCGCCGCTTAAAAGCGATCGTCATATATTCTTCCATTTACCGTCGATCGTTCTTCGCGATTCATATACGTTCGCCTTTAAAATAATCAACACTTTTCCATCTAAACATTTATTTATTCATTTTTCCGAGAAATTATTTAAAATGTTTTTATATTTGTAATTTGATTTATTTATAAAATATTTTCATATATATATATATATATATATATATATATATATATATATATATAAAATGTTATTATATGCATATTATACATATACATATATGTATACAAAAGAATTAGTAAATTTTTAATAATCCTTTAAATATATAAAACATTTATATATTTTTAAAAACAATATAAGAAAATAAACTTTATGTCCTGCCTCAAAAATTGGTGACATTTTTCATCTTGAAGATTAAATTTATTAGAATTAGAATATTTTTTTATAGAAAAATATTTGTATTATTTGTTCTATAACTGTTTGTGTTACCTTTTTATTAGGTAGGTGCAGAAGAAGAAATTGTAAGCAGAGAGGATGACAAGATTCCACATTATGAAGAATTTAGGCAATTTTTGTTACGGAAAATACAAAGAGAATTTCAAACATATAATACACCTCATAATCCACAACACGAATCAACAATTGTGGATCTAAGAACTACGGCAAGTAGTTCTACCGCACATTCCTTTCCTGTAGACATAGTTAATTGTTCTAAGCCTAATTTATTAGGTATTAATGAATCAAACTCTTGCATATATCCTTTAACTAATCATATACAGTATCATCATTTACAAAAAGATTCAAACAAAAGTACATGTGGATCAATACTTCTTAAAAAAATGTTGCAAGCTCCGGTTGGTACTAATTTAGGAGAACTTGCATCACCAGTATTTGGAGATTATAGAGTTTGGCCAGTAGAACAATACCATTCGGAAAATATATTAGATAATTCTGATACATTAACAGCAGAATCAGTGGACAATGATAATGAAGATAATCTTGTAATCAATACGGATTGTTATGGAGTTTTAAATAATGTTAGGGATGAATATCTTTTACATGATACAAATTTTGTTAAGAATGTACAAGATATTGACCAAATGTCTAATGTACTGACTGATCAGAATAGTAATCAATATCATTGCAATTATGCAAACAATGATTTAAAACAAAATTATCAAACTTGGACTATTACAAATGTTATGGATTCTATAGATGAAAGTTATATAGATACCGATATAAGTACTTCAAAAGTACTTCATGCTATTTATCTTGATAATCCGGTAACAAATACAAGTAATGGAAATTCAAATTATCGATATCATATCAATGAAAATGTTTACAATGATAATCCAGCTGTACTTAATATTGATTCATCTGAAGATCCATTATATTATTCTCCAACTATAATGTCCAATGTACAGTCTACTTCTACAGATCAAGCTTACTTGGAAAATCATAGTAAATATATAGGGGAAACAAGAGAATATTTCCAAATGACTGGTTCTACAGGTAATATTAATTTCGCATCAGATGTGCCAGCACTTAATCAAACATTATCTAACAATATTCCATGCAATTCTGAAGTTACATATCAGTATTCTAATTTGCATGACAATCATCAATCATATGTTACAATGTCTCAAAGTTTTGAATCACGACAATCCAATGATATTGTAACCTCGCAAGATATGAATATATGTAAAGATACTGTAACAGAGAGAGTACAGTCATGCTCTGATGGTAGGTATGCATTATTTTATAAATCTTAAATAATTTTATATATATTGAAATATCACACAATTTAGTTATACGTTATTTACAAATGAAACATTAAATAATATAAATTTCGTACATTTTTAGGAATATTAGATCCATTTTGGCCAAAGTGGTCCCATAAAAAATTATCAAACAATAATCTCGAAAATATTTTGAATTTTAATATATCAAAAAGAATAGACTATACAAAAATAGATCAAACATCTTGTATATATTGTTATACTGCGCCAATAGTTACACACAAAGCCGTACTGCCTACAGATGTTTGCTCTCAGCAGATAAAGTTAGTCGCAGAACAGAGACACCATTCTTTCTCGCCTTACTGGCTTCTTTACAATGATAGCTCTGCCGGTATGCGCATGGCTAATATACAAAGTAACGCCGATGAATGTAGCGGCGAACAAGTATGGATGATTCGCGCCACATCGATGTCCAATAACAACAATTCGAATATCAAAGATTCTATAGATGAAAGCGAAGATTCAATAAATGATGTTTGGATGAATGATTACTCAAAGTATCGAATGCCTTTACAAAAGGATATTAACAGTTGCGAAGTTATAAACGCAGAAGTTTCAGAAAGTTTATTTTCTACCATACACACGGAATCAAACTTAAAAAACGAGACTATTTCTACGAGTCAAATGCAAGAGGATATAACCTATTGAATTATTTATATATAGTGATATGTGTGCCAGCGGTACATTGAATTGTATTATTATTACTAAAGGAAATATAACTTTTCACACTTTAGGCCGATTTCTTGCAGAATTTCATAACGAATACGACGTATTATCTCGTTAGAAAACTCTGCGATATCCGTTTATTTACTGAAATAACGAAAAAGAAGTTATTTTTAAAACGCCCACAAAATTGAATTGAATGTACTACCTCCGTTGAACGTTGTTAAACAAACGAAGAAATGAAAAGACTGAAATAATATGATACGTTTAATATACTTTAGGAACAAATTTAAATACATTATCATATAGAATATATATATATATATATATATATATATATATCTTTTCGCATATATATAGATATTGAAATAAATAAATAAATTTATAAAAATAATACTAATGTATACACGTAAAATGGTGAGATAATTAATTTATATCGTGAACATAAATAATGTTTAGTTCTCACGATTACAGGTAACAGTTTAGATATGTTATCTCTTTATTGTAATCATGAATTATTAATAATTAATACCAAAAGGTATTGTATGTGTTACGTATAAAACACGTTAAAATACCGCAATACCGTGTGATATATATATATATATATATATATATATATATATATATATATCGTACAAATCAGTACAGTGTGATAATCTAAATGACATTTAAAACGATCGAGAAAGCAAATGTACCTGCGAGGATACCCACGATTTATGAACCAAATGTATCTCGTTATATTTTTTGAAATAAAATCAAATATATCTACATTCGAAATGACTGTGCATTCGATGAATTTTTATCAAAATTCGTGAATACGTATTGAATCGTTAGAAAAAAAAAAAAAAAACTAAATCGCTTTACGACTCACCCGGAATACCTTCCGCTTGAAACTGAGACCGGATGTAATTTAAAACTCTTACTGGTACAGATTCTCTTCTTCTACTTTTGTAGCCCACCAATTCTGTTTCTTTATTTCGCGATGTACTTTGTTTCTCGGAAGATCTTCCCGGGGTCACAGTAACACTATACATCTTTTCGTCATTAAATTGTCTATTTGTTAATCTATTTAACGATCGACAGTAAATTTAATTAATATAGATTCATTTAAAGTGAATCTACGGTCGATAACTCGTCGTTTCTCGTTCAAATTGTTCCAAAATGTACGAGTATACGAGAGTTTATTAGAAATGTTAGATTTATCAACGCGTGAGAAAGACGCACTCACCGGAATAAGGTCTCAGTCTCAACTGCGTTAGGAAAAAAAAAGCAACGCTGAATATATATCAAAGAGCTCTGGCGCATTCGCGCTCTGAATTTAATGAGGTCCTCAAAACGCGGAGCCTAATTATTTCACTCGCGGTATGTGCAATTCTTCTTACACATACATAGATACGTACATGCATATATAGATATTTATAAAGGTATGTACGACTTTCGATAGTCGTGTACCAAAAAAATGGATATCGCTTAAATGTATGTGTATATACATATACGGTGTATGTTTTAAAATTTGGTGCTATTAACACGATGCAATTACTGCGATATTTATTACAGATCATTTTATTTTTATAGTAAGTATAATAAAATTATATTTTAATTAAATATTTAACATTTCTATTTTTGGTTTGTTTGTAGTTTGTATTTCTTTTTTTTTTAGCGAATATTTAATAACAATGGACAAAAATTCTAATTTACTTATCCTTTAATTATATAATAGAGTGCAACCCTAAAGAGCTGCAACGTAAGTTAACGTAAGTTTATTAAATATATGTACATGCATCGTGAGAAACAAATGAACGATCGATTTGATGTGAAAAAAATAAACTTAAGGGAATAACCACTAAATTGTTAAAATAAAAATGTTAAAAATGATAAATTTATCGTTAAATAGTTATATATTTATTATATTATAATTATAGTTATGTCGTTTGAATTAGCGTAAATTATGTATTCTTATGTATCTTAAATGTGATTCTCCACCGCATAGATAACCAAACGTTACTTCATAACTTGATCTAGATAACAGAGTAGATTTCTAACTTATTCCTAACCTCAAATATGCGTATTAAAGGTCAGGCATTCGTTTGAAAGTCCACATTTAATAAGTGAAATATTTATTACTGATAAAGTAAAATAAGGTATTTATGTAATGAGTTATTGTGTTATATCAAATTAATTATGTACTCTAAAGATTATACATTCAATAAATATGTTTCCGATTATTTTTAATTTAAAACTAATTAAATTAAATGTAATGTTTGGATTGTTTATGATTTTTAATTTCGTATTTTTAAATCTAAATCCTTTTATTATCGTGATAATCAAATCCCTTAGTAGTCTACATGCAGCATATACAGAATAAAAATTATCTCTATTTCATACATAGGTAATTTATAACAAACATGTTGCGAACAAAACAAATAAGTGGTGTTTGTTCATTAACACTGGGTAATTTTATAAAGTCCAAACAGTTTGAGCCAAATATAATTTATACGCAGTGCATTCGATGGAAAAGGAAACCGATTTGGTTACCAACTGCAAAGTCCAAGGTATTCAGAGTACCTCCAAGGCCAAAAATACCTATAGAAGAATATATAGAACTTAAAAGATTAAATAATAATTACAGAACCGCCATGAAATCACTTATGTAAGTTAATACATTCTTGAATATGAGAGAGAGAGAATTGATATATATTATTTTAGATATAATAGAGATAACAATTTACATTTATTTTCAGGAAATATTTTGAAAATGAGTATAATAAAAGTCAAGTCCAATTTGATGAAAAAGTTGTAAATAAATTAGCAGAGGAGGATTTCATACAATCTAATTTAATAAATAATAAATGGAACATGCAAATAGCAAAAATTAGAGAAGAAAGATTGGCAAGAGAAAAAGAAGAAAGAAAAGAGAGTATATTAAAGAAGTTATTAGATAAAGAGGAAAGAGATAAACAGAGAGAAAAACGAATTGAAGAGCATGTTAAAAAACTTAAAGAAGAAGCACTTACTTTTATAACTGCTGCAAATATAGATCAAGCTATTGAGGAAGCATTAGTAAATGTTGTGAATCATGATTTTGCTATTGATTTGAAAGGAAATGTTTATACAGAATCATTTACTAACAAAGAAACAAAAGAAATAAATGTAAACAGTGATGTTGTGGGCCCATAAATAAATTAAAATTAGTTCGTAAAATTCCTCTGTTTTTTTTCTTCATGTATTAATGTAAAATGAATATATTTCACTTTATCTTGATTATTGTATTTCATTTTACTTTTGGATTAAAATATACATGAATCAAGAAAGTGTTCATAATTTTTGGAATATGTTTATTTAAAATGACCATGTATATACCATAACAAAAAATCTCTTATAAACATATTCATTCAAATTCTATGAAACTATGTACTTGAGACCGTATCACTGGTACTCTGCACACAGTGCTTTCTAGTTGCAATAACTATACATTTTGTTTCAATAATGATAATTTGCGTTCAACATAAATGGAGTAATATAATTATAACAACAATTAAATAATATATTATTGTATGTTCATATCCATACATATGTACGAATTATTAATAAGCAAAATAATTTTTAAATGATTGCATTTAATGATTATCGCAGATGTGTTTTATTTTTCCTGATTTTTTTATGTATTTTCATGCATATCATTTTCTCAAATTTTTACACTGCATATTCTGCATTGAATAAGATTGTAATATAAAAACATTAATTAAATGTAATTCTGTCTGCATAATTTATTGTGAAGTAACAGCAAAAAATTACATCTATACTCTCTTTATACTTTGTTTATATATAATAGCATACTGTAATTATATTATTAGAATATCTTTGGCATAGAAACAAATGATCTTACTTCATAACATGTTGTTAAGAAAAAAAAAAACTTTTTATGTATATTGAAAAATATTTGAAAGATTATTTCTAAGTATACAAAAAAATACATGTAAAAGAAAACTCACATAAATACAGATACAGTCTAGCAAAAAATGAACTCTAATATATTAACATACTTTTATATTTATTGTGTATACTTCTACTGCTCGAGAATAAGTCTTCAATCTCAGAATCATCAATGAACATAATGTCAAACTGTAAAAAATATAATCGTTTATATTATGATAAGAATAAATGCAAAAGAATGACTGAATTCAATGAATTTAAAAATATTTTTCATTATTCTTCTTTTATAATAAGAAAAAATTTGTTATTAAAGGTGACATTTAATAGATTGATTTATGATCATGATTTGTTTTGATAAAAAAAATGAAGAAAATAGCCATATAAAAGAACCTATAGTATATTATATCTCACATAAGCTTTTGCATTTAAAAATGCTACATATATTTGTGTTTGTATAAACAAATATGTTTATATGATATTAATATCGCAAAATATGTGGTATATATAAATACCAGTCTGTCTTACATCTTACCACTGTTAATTCTTAAAGAATAATGTAAATTTCTATGGTATAATTTACTTTTATCTATCAACTACAATATGTTTGACATAAGAAAGGGCTATTGCACTTTAATACCAGTTCCACAATACGTTAAAAACTTGGATTCAGAGAAAAGTATCTTTACTTTAAAAATTATGCTCATTGTTCAAAATATTTTCTTATAAAGTTGTTCTGAAGTTGCTATTAAAGTTAATATACCAATATTAATTAAGCCATGTATGATTGACATCTTTATTTATAAGTATTAAAATTAGATAACTTATTTGGTTTGCTTTAATGTGCATTGCAAAGATCTGATTGGACTTCAATCTTTATTGGTATCTTCTCATTTAATGCGCATTAGTTAAGCACACTGAAGTACCATAATTAGATTCCATTTCATCTCATTCATGTTTTATGCACTTCTGTTTAAAAATATAGAATTTGTAGAAAATTCTAAATCTTATCTCTGCTTTTACTTCTGTGTATAGTATGTATGAAAATGATGGCACATGTATTCTTAATACGAAATTGGCAATAGATATACTTAAAAAATCTGCTGACTTTACGTGCACGATATATATCCCTCATTTAGCCTTGGTCAAATAACAAAGAAAACGCTTTCATATCTTAGCAATGATTTACAGTTTTTATCAAATTTTAACTTAGTTGGTAACATTATTTGCCGTTAATTCATTTGTTAACAATATATATGTACTTTTTTTTATTTGTAGTTCACCCATTTCTTAAATCACATTTGTTTAGTGATATTAATATTTCTACTTTTAAAATACAACACTATATATAATAAAAAGGGTTATATATTTTGCACTTATACACAAAAAGAAGCAATGTATAATAACTTCATGCTTACTTTGGCGAATGATAGCTCAGTTCAACTATCAACATATAATGTCCATTGGACAGAATATTATACAAAAAGAACAAGTATTTATTAAACAATGACATCTTAATTATTTAATGAAGAAATATAAGGTTAATGTGTAAAAGTAAACAGTCAAATAATCTCTACTCATTTACAACAAAAAAGAAAGAACTCAGCATACCTTTATAAAGCCAAAATTCAGAATATAAGTGATAAAAACAAGCCATAAACTCTTTTGCAATAAATCAGAATAAGTATATGTAATATATATATATGTATATATGTTTTTATGTATATATATATATATTGGTATAAAATTTGGTCAACTTCATCCTATTTGACAATACTACCATGTATTAAAATATTTTGTACGAATATATATAATAATAAAATGGCTGATAAATGGTATGTATAATTACACAACTATTACTTTATGATAGCAGCAATATCGATGCTTGTTTAAAGTGATTAAATGTACTATTACAATAATTAAATTTGCTCAAAATCAAAAATGAAACATTTACAGACTTTTTAGCAATTTCTACAGTTATTCAACATTCATATGTAGACTCACATATGTCTCACAATAATACATACAACAAAATAAAAGTAATAATAATAGTAATAATAATAGTAATGGTAGTAATAGCATTAATAATAATAGTACTAACAAGAATGATAATAATAACAATGATAATAATTAATAAACCCTTCAATTCTTAAAGCATAATTGTTGATGAAACGAGCATTAATATATAAAAACACTGTTACTAATAATTATAATGAAAATATTTATATAATAATTTTTTGGTTTTATACTATAAAACAGATGATTTTATAGAGGAATATTCTAATGGCACAATACCAAATTAGTGTAAAACATTAATGATTTAAAATAGCTTCCAGGTAACATGTAATAACTTAATGAGAGCTCTTCTATAATATGCTTATTATCATCATGTTTATTATTGACAATTCAGTCATATGATTTAATCAAATATGTCACATATTTAAGTAATATTTTAGTATTGATATTACCTATTTATAGTGTATAGTTTGTACGATCGATGATTATTATATCAATTCTATGTCTCAAGGCTATCATCTGACAGGATTTTGTACGGTAGTGCACCCCTAGAATAAATCTCTGTTATGCACTCAAATGTCATCATTTCTCTTCTTTCAAATGATATATTACAAATGTTAAGTTCCTTGTAATGTAGCACGTTTTAACATATTTCAAACTATATTAAATGATAAATCTCATAGAATGAGATTATGACTATTTCTTTTGAACGTATTATACGTTTTTATTTATTTATTTTTTTTTTTTTATTTCATGCGTCTTACTTAAGCTGAAACAACTGCTTTTTGTAAATAATTTCAGCTTTTAATCAGAGAGACCAAATGTCTAATAAAATAGATTTTTATCCTACCTCTTTCTTTTCTTCTGCAGATGTATTTCGTCACAGTAAAAAATAATTTTTCGATAAAAAAAAATAATGTCTCCTTTGTTTAATTTTTGTACATTGCTGATAGTACAAGGCCGTGGCACACATTTTATTCTATATGATATATCATATATGTAACTGTTGAGACGAATTTTAATTGGTACGTCAAACTCAATTTTTTTTCTTCCAATATTTTGGTTCAATGAAATTCATATGGTAGAATTACCATGCTTTTGTGAATGCTTTCAATATTTTAATTTCATTCACTCGATTTTCATAAATTAGATCAATTTAAAATCTTAAGAATGTGTTACATATTAAACGTCCCTCTACATATATAATGCACACTTTGCACATTACATTTCTAACATTATGACCTTTTTCCTTCTTGTACATTATCGAGATGTATGTAAGATTATTCAATACCACGTGGACCATCTATTGGCATAGTATGTAACACTTCATCTAACAATTGTAAAGCTCTGTGTAAATGTACCTAAGAAGAATACAACAAAACTTTTATGTTATGTATTCGTTATTGTAATACATCAGATACTTTTTATAGTGCTAATATTGTAAATAATACTTTTTATACCTCAATCCAACATGGAGTTTCCTTTATGCTTTGTCTCGGGTAATCGGGACCCCACCCTTTCACGAAACTTAAACGTAAGATGCAAAGCCGCCGAAGATCATCCACTCCAATACCTGCAGCTGCACTTAAACCTATAAAAAGATTTTTTTTTATAGTAATAAATTTTTAGGTAAAGTAAGTTACATATATACTACGATACAAACTTTTAGTTATAGGTGCTCCATGTGTAAGATGACCAGCAACAGCAGCTGCTTGTGCAGCAGCAGCAGCTTGAGCTGTAGCTGCCTGTCCTCTCATTTGTTTGTGACACTGGCGCAAATCAAACACCTTAATATATGCAGAAGGATATATCTTATGTACCGCATCTCCAGGCGCTCGACCAGCTTCTCTGTCTAAATAATAAGACTGTACAAAAACGCTATGCTCACTTTGGCATCTTAACCACACATCCCCTTCACCTCTTAAGTCTAGCACTACTCCTTTTCCTAAAGCAAAATTGATATAATTCTTTATAAAAAAAAAGATTGTTCTGTTGAATATTTAATATTTAAATTTAATTTATACCTATGTGAAGTCGTGCTCTTTCACTTTGTTCTGTTCTGTGCACATTACTTAATGCCCCTAAACAGAACCTATTACCACCACTTGGGTCTACATAACCATCTACTGTTACAGTTGGGCAACCACTGCTTACTTTAAAAGTTTCTCCTACTTGTGTATCCAATTCAAAATAACCAACAGAACACCAGTATTCAGGTGCTGGTTGTGTAGACAATAATCCGCCAATATTTCCACCAACATCTCCTCCATGACCAGTCCCTATTTAATCAAAAATATATTAAGAGGAAGAATTATTAAAAGAGTTATTTAACATAATAATAAATATAAACTTACAGTAAGATGTGGCATGAAGATGTCTATGATCTGGAGGTTGCATACTTTGTGTGTAAGTAAGTGTATTAGCTCCTGTCCATTGTGGAGCACCAGAATTATATGGATTTGTCGCCGTGCCAACAGTAAATCCATTTGCATGATGAAGATGTACAGGTGACACAGGAGAATTTTGACCTTCACCTGAATTAACATTATAGAAATTATTCATGTTAGGGTATTACTGTAGACCATCAAAACGATACAAAATATACCTAAAGAGGCTGCTAAAGCATCAACGCTTGTCGGTGGTTGATTAATGTCTTGAGGTGGAGTAGTAGTTCCATAGAATGTATCTGTTGATTGTCCTTGGGGAGGACTCAAAATCTGAGTACTGCTGCTTCCGCTGCCTGCATTCAATGACTGCTGCTGGCTACCTACGGTGTGACTCATTGGATGTACTACTGCTGTAAAATCAAATGTGACTCATACACAATACACAATACAGACGAGCTAATATCATATTCGAAAGTTCACAGAGTTTTACCCAGTGCTTCTGAAATTATTAATTTATAGAAAATTCTGCCATGTATAAAAGATTGAGTTGATTTTTATACAAAGCAAAAGCTGATTAATGAAAATAAAGTACAATAAAAGCACAAAAAGCTCTTTATCATATACGTACGATGATGTATGTTATGTGTTGAAGAGTGATGAGGTGTAGGAATCCAAGTTTGCCTAGGGCAATTATTGTCGTCCAATTTAGTGTGGGGGTTACCACTATTCCCTCCCCCACTACTTCCAAATATACCCTCACCATTAGCTGTGCAACAACAACAAAAGAAAAAGAAAATAATAAAGCCAAAATGAAATGTAAAACTGCAACATAAAATAATATACCTTAAAGCAATAATTATTTACTTAAAAAAAAGAATAGAGTAATAGCATATTTATTATTGCAATAGCAGAACTTGCAGTAAATATATTGTGCTATGAAAGATAATAGTTTTATATTTATTGAAACATGCCCCATATTCAACACATTAATGATACTTATTAAAAACATCCTTTTTTGCACATAAATACAAAACATACTAATGTATAAATAAATAATTATAAATGACATCAATATTTATATAATAAAAAATATTTTGATTGTTTATGCACACACATATAAGTGAATCTTATTAAAAAAAAAATTATAGTTGCATCTCATGGAGCATTTTATTTCATTTTTACATATATCTTTTCATTCATATTGCTATATCCTTGTATACATACCATTTACATATAAGCGAGTACTATTCAAACCCATGAAATTTTTATATAATAGGTATATATTGATATATGAGAAAGATCAACTATATTTAGTTAAATAACACTGGTACAGAGATACAAGAAAATTAATAGCTATGTGCAAAAATGTTTTACTTACTTGGATTAGGTGGAGCTAAACCTGGTATAAAACCTTGTTGTGGTTGTGGGGTATTATTTGCTGTAGAAGGTTGCGTGGGTGGATGATGTTGTATTGTTTGATTCATTTCACCGTCAACATCCATAGCTGCTCCTATTGCTCCAGCTGCTGCTGCTCCTCCACCCCCAACAGTATATTCATCTTTCACCAATCTGCTGCCTGGCCCTACACCTACTCCTGATTGCAGTGTCAATCCAGACAGGTCTGTAAAGAACGGGTCTGTGCGGGGGAAACCAACCCATTCCATCATACACCAAGGCCACAATAATAAATCATTTACACTTATGGTGCTACAACTGAGTTCACAAAAGCTTTTCAAGCAAATAACGTAAAAAATATAAACAACTGTTATAATTACGGTGTGTGAATGCAATTTTAAAAAGATTAAGTATACATGGACACAATAAATAGAAATAACGTACCTATGCCAGGTGAAACAACTCTTTCATAGTGATAAGGATTCACGCATACAGAATCACATTTTAAGTCAAAAGCAAATTGACAATATTTGACATGTTTTAATTCATTTTTATGTAAATCTGGCCATCTCCAGATCCGTGCATAAATGACATGTGGGAAACCCTTACGTCCAGCAACTTGCAACCTGCCATCAAGCGTTCTTTGTATAGTAACGCATTTGCTGGGATGTGCTCCATTTGTAGTAATTGCTGTTATTAAGCTATCTAACTCATCTCTCTTTTCCTATAAATATGACATATATTATTAAAATTATTATCACAGACAATATATATTATACATTCAATAATATTCTATTTAAAGGTATTATTACTTTAAGCTTTTTCACCAATGATTCTATAGCACGTTTACTGAATCCTTCACTTTCGCCACCTTGACGATGACACATTAAAGAATGTACAATACTTAAGCATGCATCTGCGCTTGTTGGAGCGCTAGGTGTAATTCCAGTCATTTCTCTAACTACAAAGAAAAATATACATATATATATAAATATTTATATTAATATATATAAATAAGTAATAGTCATAAATACAAAAAGTTTGTAAAGCAAACATAAAAAAATGAAATGTAAATTTTATTACTCACGCTCTGGATTAGGTTGCATTGGGGGCGAGGGATAAAGGTGACCTCCCCCGCCCGCCAATCCAACCATCTCTGTAAAAGCCGTGGTGGATATTGTACCACCGCTTAAATGCAACACTTAAATTTGTTTCTAGATACAAAGCAATTTTCTTTTGTAATTTTACCATCTAGCAACAATATTTAATCTTTGACTGATTTTATACTAATATGTAATCTATCTGTAAAAGAAATATTTTTAATAATGAAAACATTATTTCATTGATATTGATATATATATATGCATGAACAAACAATAATCACACCTTTTCCCAAACAAAAGTCGATTCAATGAAATAGTTTCAAGACAGTAATACTCTTGTATACCAAAGAAACTCTTCATATATTAACAACCGTAAATATATACGAACTTCTTTAATCTTTTATAAATAACATAAATTGTTATGGCATAGAGTTTATTGCGCCTTTCTCAGTCGTATATTTGTAAAATTAGAAAGATAGATAAACATTTTTTTGATTTTGGTTTAATGTTACACTTTAACGGAGGTTAGCATGTTATATCGTGCACTTACGAACTGGCAGTTTACAGTTTGAAAAGCTTCTCTCTGCTAAACTTATAGTTTAAATATATATGTATCTCGCAACAGTCGTGCTAGCTTTATATAAGTTTTAAATGCGAATAAATAACGATTGTCGTCAACACGAACACTCCGACACTTCGACAAGAGTCTACTAGGTAAAAATCAGGGTGTCCAAGCTTTATGGAACCTTAACACTGATCTCTATATGCTTGTTACAGATTTGTCACCGTAGCATATGACGGAAGTGGAAATATAACCGTCATTTTAATACGCCAATTTCATTCGCGCCAAATTTAAAAAATCCCATACTTAACTTTTATATTAATAATCGAACATTAATTTTTCTTAGATTATGTACCTTTCAACATATAACAAACGATGTAAAATATGTATCATGCAATCAGATCATGCTTAAGCAAGCAGTAGCTTTATTTGCAACCTTTAAACCATAAATCAAATTCAAGAAAAATGTTTAGAAAGAAAGCGCTGGTAACAGCAGACAATAAAAAAAAAATGAAAGCCTAGTAAGATGGCGGAAGTATCACTTCCGTAAAATAATTGTGACTTTATATTACTTTGTAATTTTTATATTCTAAGAGAGTGTTGAACTCTTCAATTATTAATAACAAAAGAAGTTCTATCAAATATGCACAATAAAGCAAATTCAACAAATCATTATGTTTAGATTAATAAAATTTACTCTTACATGTTATAATTAGAGAAATTTAATTGATCAATGACAATTATAAATATATACATTTTCTTGAGTTATTTACTTAAATCAATAATGTTTTTATTAATGTGAAGTATCTTTATTGCAAAATTACAGTATATAAATATGTCCTAATGATTTTTTGTTTGCATTGATACAATATTTCTTCAACATAATAATTCATTCAGAATTTATTCAGTCTGAAATACGTATTTATATGTTTATCTGTAGATATAACTGTTATAAGATATATTAAAACTAAACATTCCTGTAATGTAACATAAAATCATACTAGTAATAGATAAGTATTTCTAATTCTATATATACATTACTTAAAACAGATGACTGTGAAAAGATGAATCTAATTATTTCAAATGGTTGTACAGCAAATGTTAATTTTTTATAAGAATTTGTAATTAGTACAAGTAGTACTTAAAGATGATTGTAGGCAAATATGCAATGAAAGTATATTATGTGATATAATATATTACAATGACATACTAATATTATTAAAAATGATGTATATTGGACAATAACTATTTTCAAGCATTATTATTAGACTAATTTCTTTGCTTCAAAAAAAAACTTAAGATGTCTCATTTGCCATGCACCCATAATTAATAAAACAATTGTTTGGGAAATAGACCACCATAATACACGACGATGAGTACTTTCTGATGTTAGTCTGAAACGTTCTTCTCGATACTGAAAAAATTATTAGAAAGAGAATTTTAAAAGTAATAGTTAATCATTAACATTAATTACATTTTGTTTAATGACTTTCTTACTCGTTGATAATTTTGCTCTTTGGTTATTTGTTCAACCTGATCTATAAGTTGGCGAATTCTTAATTGCAATTCAGATAATTTTTCTTTCTGTGCTACATTAGCATAATCAATAGCTTGCTCTCCTACTTGAATATCTAAGTGTACTCTCTGTAAAATAATATCAATTATGATATATAAATTATATAAATATCAATACACATTTAATATAATTTACCAGTTGCGAGCCACCGAACCATGCAGTACTGTTTGAGTACAAACAGATAACATGTTCTCCGGGTGTATGCGAGGTAAAGGCTATTCTTCCTTCAGAACTGTAAACTCTTGAAAGAATAGGTTTGTCATCAGGATCTCTGATTTCAACGTGCATACCGATTCCTGGACTACTTTGCATAAACCCATCGCTTCTTGGATCATATAGTTCCACCTTATAATGAACTGTTAATTGATAAGATATCAATTATTCCGTAATATAAATAAATATATTACAATAATAGTTTACCTAATACTTTCGTTTCATCAGGAATTTCTTCAATGAAACATTTTCGTTCGGTTTCACCGATATGAAAGTATAATCCAGTTCCATATTCGAAAAAAACACAGAAAAGGAGAAAAATAATACTTCGTTGTTTTAACATATTACAATAAATATGAAAATATCTTGCATATAATTTAGAATAATTTAAATAATACGCAAAATCTTGTATCACACAAATTTTAACACGCGTAACAGACGTCACCCTTCGACAAAATAGACGAATCACCAATAGTCACCAAAAAGTTCCAGGGAGTATTCATTTACGTGGCGTCATTGACCATATATCATATAGAAAGTCTCTATTACCCGAAATATGTTTCACTATATTATTATTATACAACAAATGTTGATTTCATTCGGTATACTGGCTACAGACTGCAATAATCCGATTATATTTCATATTAATAAATAAATCATAAATTGAAATTAATAATAATATAAAATAAATCATGTATCTGAAATAGTATACTTTCTTAATTTTTAAATTAAATAACAACTTCCTAAATTATTTTTCTCTATTATTATTTGCAGTTTTTATTAAATTAGTAAAAATAAAAATAAATCAGTAAAATAAAATTTAAATTTTGCGCTTCTTTTCAGTTCGTGGTATTACGCATGTATGAAATTTTCTTAGGCGATCGCAATGCTTCATATTCATATTGAGATTCACTTTATGTCTTTGCTCTGGACGTAAGTTGATCTTTAGTCCATTTTTCTGGTTCAATAATAAAACTGCGAAAATGTCGGCGTGGAGACAAGCAGGATTGAAGTAAGATTTTTATTGTATTTTTCTATAAAACTTTATATTTTTAAACATGTCATAAAAATGGCAAAATGTATGCCGCGATTATACCTTGTAAAATTCTTGATGTAATATTATATAACCTATTGAGCAGAAATCATTATACTTATATATTGAAGATAAATTATTAATTTTTTCAGTTATATAAATTATTCTCAAATCGCTGCCAGGCTTCTTAGGCAAGCTCTGAAGAGCGAAATTAGAGTAGAGGCTCAAAAACGTGATGAATCTAACGTAAAATTTACTCAATGGAAGGATGGAAAACCAACCAGTATGTATATTTTTCAAATCGAATATATAATTTCAATCAGATTTAGTTTATTTTTCAATAATAAATATGATCATCGATTTAATTATTTAAATATTTTATATTTCCATCTCTATTTTCTATTACTTTTCTAATAATTTATTATTCGATACAAAACAACTTTGTTACAGCTGAGAAATATTAAATTTGAAGATCAGTAAGTCTATGAGTTTTTGAGTTGATGATTTGAGTTTATAAAAGCATTTGAAGTGTGAAAATAACAAATAATACAGTATGATTGTGTGTACTTTTAACATTATATATATATATATATATATATATATATATATATATATATATATATATATATTTTTATATGAATGTGCTGCGCATAACAATCAAATGTGTCATATTTCATTGTAACTTTTTTGAAGTTTCTTATTTACTAATAATTTTTGAGGACTTCATATTAATAACAAATAAATTTTTGTTACAGAAAAACAGTAAATCTCTGTATCACAGCTGGGTAGGAAAATTCATCCAATATTTACATTTATAGAAATAATTTATGTATGATGATCCTAGTTCATGTATGAAATAAAATCATCTTCCACTTTGTCATGGCTATCTATTAACTTAATTTATACTGTTAATTTTTTAAGCGTCATCTTACAACAGGGCAATGTGCTTTACAGTGTACTGAAAAGATAATAAAGATGTATTATACAATAAATCTTTTTATTTCTTTTTTTTTTTCATATTAAAAATAAGCATTTTACCTATGAATTCAGAAACAAGATCATTATCATTATCTCCACGCATAGTACCTGTAATTTCTTCATCTTCTACCATTGGTAAAAATAGTTGCACAAACTCAGCTGTATAAGGAGGTGCAATTGCTTCCAGTACCTAGGATAATAACATAACAAGGATAGTTTGTAATCTTGTTGTTAAGTATATGATTAATAAAAAATAAATACTTCTGTAACAAAATATCGAATCAAGGAGACATCTGTGTCACCACGCTGCCAACATTGTTTTATATAGCACACTACTGGAACTACACAATCACGGCTCAGTAAATTAACCATCCTGTCTATTAACATCTTTTTCATTTCCAACTAAAAGAAATATTTCTATTGGATATAAAAGACATTATTTATTTTGAAATATATTATTTAAAAATTCTTACCTGTACAAGTATTTCGAGTTCATCCTGCTTGCTTTCAAATAATTGTACAAGAAGTTGCAATACTTTTGGATGTAATAAAGAATGACAAACAACAACTTCGTCAAGCAAGGCAAGATGAACAGGACAATGTTCAGTACATAGTTTAAAATATGATGGTTCTGTAACAGTACATTCAACCCATCTAATCACTCCAACACTTACAACAGGAAAGCTATAAAATAATATTTTGGATATAATTAATATCTTTTGACATCTTTGTCTGGTAATATGTGTAAAATTGTCAATTTATAATATACCGTATGCATTGATAAAGAGTTTGTAGTTCTGCTATAAGTTCAGTAGAGCCTTTATTAATGTTGCATATATTATGAACTTTTTCAATTGCTTGAATAGTGGTCTTTAGTTCATCTTTATTAACTTTACGGGCATTACCCTTTTTAGCTGTAACTTCACATACACTTGCAGCATAAGCTAATAAATATATGTATTTTGATTTATGTTCAGGATTTACTTTTACTCCAGGTTTAAATAGTGCATCCACTAACAGTTCTATAGGATATAACGTAAAATAAGAATATATATATATATATATCATCTCATAAAAACTATACAAAAAATTTAATATATAAAATTACCTAAAAATTGAGGATTACGAAGTAATTCAATTGATGGAGGTTCTGCTGCAGAGTAATTACGAAATAATACTGTAATATCTGCAGGATTCAAAGTATTTCGCGATAACATAGATGCCAATGCTTGGCATGCTGCAGGACTACTTGCTGCTCCATTGAGAGCCATTGTGATAGGAGTAACATCATGTCGGCTAGAAATATTAATTAATTATTATTTATATGTTACAAGAATGCGAATTAAAATTAATTCAAAATTATAATAATCTTACTTCTGTTGAGCACATTTTGTAATTTCTTGTGAAAGTCTTTTCATCATAAATCCACCTCTTGATTCTTGTGCAAGAATTTGCAATAATACTTGACTGTAAACATAAGTATGTTGACCATGGCATACCATTTTCTATAAAAACAGAAAATGTTTTGTATTTTGTCTTTAATAAATTTTATAAGTTAAAATATGATATTTGCATTTACTAACAGCACATTCCTGAATACTGGACTGCCAGTTCTCTGTGTTTTGTAAAAACCCTGCAATTGCTGTTTTTAAAACACGAGAAAATACTTCAATTTGCTGTGCAGCAGTAGATATACTTGTAATTTCTCCTTGAAAACCAGCATCAGATATAAGCTATAAAACAAAATACACATGAAAATATAAGCATATAATGTTCAAATAATACAATTACAAATTGGTGTACAATTTTGTTTACCTTTATGGTAAAATTTAGCATTAAACAATCAGGATATTCTTCAGCAAGTCTGTAAATAAGCGATCTCCAAGTGGGATGTTGAATCATTTCAGTTAACCAAGCAGGTGTCTAAGCCCAAAGAAGATAGTAATTTACATTTTTTTTACTTCAGTTTTTTTTCTTAACATAAAATTAAATTAACATACCTCTCCTTCTTCTGTGAAAATTTTATCAGCTTTTTTTGGATCAAATGTTTTCAAGATCATGTCTTTTAAATTATTTTCTACCATTGCCTGCACGTCTGTAACTTTTACTCCTGCAAGAATAAGCCATTCAGCAAGAAGATTTGCCATTTGTGCACACGCAGTATAATTTTTTGATAATAATTCTATAACTTGTTCTGGATTGCCACCTGCTTGAAAATATCTATAAAATGATAACATGAAATTCTTCTACTTGATTTAGATTCATTCAAAATTAATATTATTATTATAGATCATTTCAAGTACCTTTTTAATTGTGTAAAAATCCCAGGTTCCATTATGTAATCAGCTGTTTTAAATTTATCTAAACATTCATTTAAAACTTCTTGTGGGTTATCAAATGTATCTTCGCCACCACATTCATCAGTGTTTCGCCCCATTTCATCGCCCCAACCACTACGGTCTTCATCATAATCAGATTCCATCTAAATATAATACATTGTAACTTTATTATTTATAAAAGTCAGATTACTAATAAATATAATAAAAACGAAAAATATAATTTACTTTAGATTAATTTTACTCTACAAAAAAGTATATGTATAGTTTTAAATATAATGATAAAATATAATAATATTATTTTCTATTGTAATCCTTTCAACATATTGCAATAATAGTTAAATAAATACAATATAAATCAACTTCATTTGCTAACAATATATTTGGAAAACAAATATGAATAAAGGATAATAAAAATATATTATACTTAGTTTTAGGTTAAGAAAGAACAAAATGAATGAAACGCGAAATAAGATGACAGTATGAGTTAATTGATAAAATTAGTAAAAAGATCTAATAGCTGTATATAATTAAATTATATTACAAATATTATTAATTTTGTTTCTTACTTTTATTATTATATTTATCTGTTTTTACCAACATGTAAACAATCTGCAGTCCACTATGTTCCGCTACTCTCTGCTTGAAAGCACTTAACCATATCTTATATGATTTATACATGTATGAATTCTATTGGTTCATACTGTGATCTTGGACCAATAGAAATTTCAATTGGAAATCATCTTTGTCTCTAATCAACCAATTAAAATTATTAAATAGAAAACAATTTATAATCTTATTCAACATGTGAAGCAATGTAAACCAATATTAATATACATTTTTGGCGGTTATATACTGGAGATAAAGATATTTTATATTAATAAGATTTTATTTTTTTTTACTTAACTACATTAAAGTAATATTAATTTTAATGAAATTGCATTTATACTTTCTACAATATGAATACTAACTGTACAGTACGAAAATATTTTGTTTTGCAAACTATATATCTTACAGCTGGATGAAAAATAGAACATCACATTATATATTGTATCTTTTTGTAGAATGAAGTCTTGAATGAAGAAAAGATTTTAAGAAGATCACCAAGATTTCTTTCTGCTAGTCACGAGGTATATGATTTTCTGTATTTTTATAACTTATAAATAATGTTTTTGAAATATTATTTTAAATGTATTTTGTTAGGAAAATATAGGAAAAGAATCAACTATAGAAAAAGAACCTGATATTCAATCCTTGCCATCAATTGAGTTTAAAGGAAGAATTAATTATGCTAATAATTTTTATGATTGTGCCAAGATTTGTGACGATATTATGTAAGACCTAAACTTTTACATTTTTTAAATAATTATTAATTATATTTGAGTTACAAATTAAAGAACTAAAAATTCTATTAGACAGGAGGTTGAAGACTATAAAGACGATATTATACCAATAGGTTTTGATTTAGAATGGCCATTTAGTTTTCAAACAGGAAGTGGAAAAACTGCATTAGCACAGATTTGTCTTAACAAATCTGTTTGTCATCTCTTGCATATATATCATTTAAAGAAGTTACCAGCAGCTTTTGTTATACTCTTGAGCCATCCAAAAGTAAAACTTGTAGGTGTTAATGTTAGAAAGTAAGTTAAGATCTCTTATATAATTACTAATTATTATATTAAATATTTTTTAATATATAGTATAAATTTGTTACAGCGATGTTTGGAAACTTGGTAGAGATTTTACAGATTTCCCAGCAGGAAAAGTTGTTGAGGAAAATTGTATTGAATGTGGTACATATGCAAATAAGGTTCTGAATCGTTCCTGTCGTTGGAGTTTAGAAAAATTGACTGCTTATTTGGTTAGTTTTATGAGAGAGTGTATATTATTATTATTATTTATGAGTAATAAATTGTTTTTCAGTTAAAACAAAAAATTTGTAAAAATCCTGAAGTAAGAAGAAGTAAATGGCATATTCAACCTTTGAGCGAGGCACAAAAAATATATGCAGCAACAGATGCCTATGTGTGTATAGAACTATTATTATTATTACTTTGATTTTTATACTTTTTCTTATATATAAAAATTATAATTTGTGTAATTTATAAACATATAACTTACTACTATTTACAGGTATCATTACTTACTTATTTAACAATTCAGGAGAAGTTTTATGAAAAGGAAAAATTGGCATGTTAAGTAATGAAAAAAGTAACAAAAGCTTATCTAAGGAGTATATGTGGATAAAATTTAGAACAATATGAATTAAGTCTAATTGAATAAAATCTCATAATGCAAACTAATATTGTTAAAGTATTAAGAACAGGAAGATTGAGATATGGTCCCAGTGTAAAACTTCAAAAAATACTTTCCGATTTACATTTTAAGCAACTAAATAATGAAACGTGTAATACGTTATTGCTTGTTGAGCATGATCCAGTGTACACTATAGGAATTCGGAATAAAAATTATACAGAAGAAGATGAAATAAAGTTAAGAAATCTTGGTGCAGAATTTTTTAAAACAGACAGAGGTGGCCTTATAACGTTTCATGGACCAGGACAATTAGTAGCATATCCTATATTGAATTTAAAACAATTTAAACCTAGCATTAAGTGGTATGTTTGTCAGATAGAACAAATGATTATACGCCTGTGCGCTAAATATGATATATTAGGAACAACTTCTCCAGATACAGGAGTTTGGGTTAATGACAAGAAAATTTGTGCCATTGGTATTCATGGTAGTCGCTATATTACTACACATGGCTTAGCTTTGAATTGTAATACTGATTTAACGTGGTTTGATCATATTGTACCATGTGGCATAGAAGGTAAAGGAGTTACTAGCATTAGTAAAGAACTTAATATAAATGTAACAATCGAAGATGTATTACCTACATTTCAAAATGTATTTCAAGAAATGTTTCAATGTTCTTTAGTTCAATATCCAGCTAATGAAGCATCAGAATTACTTCGAAGTATAAAAAATTGTATATAATTTATAAAAAACACATGTCAAAAATTGTTCTTATATCATGCCCAGTTGATCAAGTGTAGATAATAAATTGTATTTAGATTCCTTTTTATCTTAAAAACACAATATATTTACAATATTTAATAAATTACATTTTTTATGAAATTTACAAGAAATTTGCATTTAAAAGTAAATATCATATCAATCATGATATATCCATGAACAAATTTAATCACCTATTAAATATGCATTATTATATTAAAGTCACAACAACCTAATAAAAATGAATATTGAAATAATAATTATTTCAAGATCATACATTATAATGTATGTTAATCATAATAGTCAATATATTAACAAATCTTATACAATAGATGCAGCCCTGCACAATAATGAGAATATCCTTCAAAATTTGTTGTAAATTTCTAAATATAACAAATATTTTAAATTAACATTCTAAATTAATTACTAATAGTAACACAAGATATGTTCAATTGGTAAAATATTTGACTAGATTATTCAAGCCTCATTATGTCATGTATGTGCAAAATATTGATATAAGAAAAAATATTTATAATTTTAAGTAAGAATCAGTAAATTGTGCAAGAACGAATATATTGTATTATTCTGTTAAAACATGAAGATACCTTTGATGATATAACTCTCCTGTCAATGCACCTATTACAACTACAGCATTATGCAGTGAATTAGAAGAATCTCTAATTAATCTGATCGACCGTTCTACGTCATTTTTAAGTTCTACATACTGCTTGTTAAGTAAAAGACCTTCTAGACTTTGCATAGCTTTTATGGCCTCTACACTAGGTCGAATTTCTGCAGTGTCTGGATCAGGTGACCTTGATGGTGCCACGCCAGGGGAATGAGAAGTAAATCTTACTATTTGATGTTCACATTTAGATTCTGGAAGCTGTGCCAAACAATATACGCCAATTGCTCGACTTAAAAACTTACACCTGTACAACATAAATTGTAAATTAATATATTAATGAACTAAATATTTGTTTATAAAAATATCTGTAAATATTAATTTACAATCAACGAAATATTAATTATTAATAAAATTGATGAAATGAAAGTACCTGATAGAAAGCTGAGAACCTTTTCTGAGCCCGATAGCTCCTAAAATACCCCATCCTTGTCCTGCATCATCAGCCATTGCAAGCAATGCACGTGCTAGTCCTTTCAGAGCTCTAGCAGCTATTACAGCATTTTCACTGTATTGACATTGCCTGTATGCTAATTCACATGCTTTTGCCCATAATAATGGTAATTTTTCTTCTGTTATATCTCTGAATAATAATCATATTATTTGAATTAAATTGTAATTATATATATATATATATATATATATATATATATATATATATATATATATATATATTTAAAATTTTTAACTTACGTAGTCTTGATAGCGGTAATCCAGTCCACTAAATTGATAAGAAGCATGCCTTCTTCTCTAATGTCTCTACATAAAGGAAGTCTTTTTAACAACACAGAATAGAGAGCTAAAAGTCTTCCTTCTGAAACTAATATTGATTCCAGAGGAGGTTGTCGTGGTACCACAGGTTGTAAAATTGTTAAAACTGCAGCCCATGTTGGCTTATCATCTTCAGAAATCACTGAACAATATAACATTCGTTTTTATTTTTGTTAATATATATATATATATATATATATATATATATATATTCATAAAATATTTATTTTAGTAATTATTTATTTACCAGTGTATTTAAAATAAGCTTCTAAAGCAGCCTCCATAAGTTCTCCTAATGTAGACGAAGAGGCTATTACTATACCTATAACTTTCAATACACCCATAAGTACAGGACTACTGGCAGATCTTTGCAATAACCAAGTTGTCCAACTAGTTCGAAGATAATCAACTAATGGTCCACTTTGGTTTATAGAATGAAGAAATTCAGTTACTAATAAACCTGCTTCTGGAATTTGTTGGGTTTCTGAAACAGCTAATGAATAGACGTTTATGTTTAAATATTCCATTTTAAGATAAATTATAAATGTGTAAGAAAAAAGTAAAATTACATTATGTTATTTAAACTTACTATCAATAACGGCTTCCATTTCATCCAACATGCGAGATAACGTACTTGTAAAAGCTTTAGAATTTGTAGATAAAAGTGATTTATATCTAGTTGTACAATTGATTAATAATTTCACTGAAGAGCGTACATATATTTGTCTTTTTTTTAACGTAGTTGGGTGATAATATGCTACGCTGGGATCATAAGCTGCAACTACCTTTAATAAACTGTCATATGATTTGATTAGAAAATAAATAAAATATTACCAATATAAACTATTTCCTTAAAATTTAACACATTTATATAAAAAATATAATACTTACTTATTTAAAGCTATATCAATAGGATGAATTTGTTCACAATCTAGAGAAAGAATAACTCTAGGATCGCAACTCATTACATGCCAATTAATTACTTGATCATAGGCAGCTGCGTCAACTAAATGCCATGAAAATGTTACTGCTTGCGTAATGAGCTGTATTGATCTTTCATTCTACAATAGAAATATGAAATTTATTAGAAATAATATTATATATGAAATTCATTTATAGTCTGTGTGTTTATATTTGTAAAATTCATTTGATAGTTAATTTTACCTGTCTTACATTTGGCTCATTTGATAATTTAACAATTAAATTTAATAAGCACATGTGCATTCTAGCAACGATTGCCAAAGGGAAAGTTGTTAATGATTCATTTATCCATGATGACCAATTGATGCATGTAAATACACTTCCAAGAAATAGATGACTATCTGGTAAATACTGATCGACTACTTTAATCATGAGCTCAACATCACCAATACTAGGACAGAATCGGTCCCATGGGAGCGATAAAAAGTTACCATGTATCACATTCAATATGTGATCTTTGATTGAAGGATGAGCAAAATTAGTAACATAGAAATGCCAGACAAAAGACAGTATCTTGTTAGATGCTGGCATTGTGTCAATAATAAATCTAATACATTCCACAAACATCGATACAATTCTATTTGCATATGGTCCATCTGTGATAATCCATGGCAGTAGAACCGATCTATCATCTGTAAGTTGTTGGATCCATGCTGCAGTTGGTTCCCTTAAGTTTCTAGTCCAATAAGGTGTAATCCAAGGTGCATACATTTCACTTAAAGCAGGCCATATTTTTTCACATACTGGAAAGAAAATAATTAATTTAATTTAATTCTAAGATAAATAAAAATTGCAATTTTTATTCAAATCTCTTACATTGATCTGCCAAAGAACCTCTATCAGATTGAAGTGTTAATACGACAAGAGCATGTCCTACCATACCTAAGAATACTGTTAACGGATCATTGTAGACTCTATATTTTGGATATAATCCATAAAGACCATATTGCAAACGTTCTTTCATAAAATGTCTACTAAGTAAAACTGCAGTGTCATGCATCTAAAATGACAATAAAATTAAACATCAATTTGTTTTTTTTCAATAATTTGTACAGATGTAATTAAATGTATAAGCAAATGAACACTTACCTCCTGACGAGAAAGAAGTCTTTGCTCTGTTGCGTAATGACGTATTTCATCCCTAATCTTTGATAAATGTATTACAACTGCACTTTTCGATTTTCCACTAAGAGTACCTAATAAATCACGCCAAACATCTAAGGACAAAGTTTGACTTTCACTGCCCTTTAATATAGTACTAAGAACTTCACCATAGTGTTCAGGGAATTCATGTAGAAGAATAAGTCGCAAATGATTGCGAAACAACTAACGTAAAAAATAAATATACTTGTATTGTAGCATGAAATATATTCTATGTGATTTCTTAAAAATTTTTTTTTGTTATATCTAGAGAGAATTATTACCTCATGCAATATAAGTTTTTCTTCTTCCGGATTAAGTCCAATGTTAGATAGAGCTCTAGAAATTAAATCTATAAAGGTGGATCGTTCACTTAATTTTGGTCTTCTGTAATTTAACCAACTCGCAACGTCAAACTGTAATAAAAGCAAAAATACAAGGATTATATAAAATAATGTATATAAATATAGTTATATTCTTTTTATCGATCTTATATACCTTAGAAAGTAATACAAAACATAAATCAACATTCATCCCAGTAGACAATTCAACGACTGTTTGATACATTTGTAAAAATGTTGATGCACCACCAGCAACAGGAGTAAAATGGGGACCAAGCAATCCACCAAGATTTGGCCTTTGCATAATCGTTTTTAGCAATTCTGGTCCTTGACTTTCTTCTCCACTAATAAATAACTGAAAAATATTTATCATTACAACAATTACTAAACCGATTTTATTATATATATTTATGATTTATACCTGACCAAGCTTTTCTAAACAAGTTGTAATAAGTTGTTTAGTTGGTGGACACAACGCTGCTTCTTCTGTATAAAATTCCACCAAATGATAAAATAGCTGCACTCCACTTTTTTGAACTTTTTGTAATACTGCAGTATTTTCGTTAATTCTACTCACACTTAATTCGTGTTCAAGCATACTGTAACACCAATATTATTAAAATAAGTTTATATATAAATATACAATATATATCTTGCATAGTTCGTCAAAAATATACTAACGCAATTAAATGATCCATAAAAACACAACCCTGAGTAATTTTACTAGGTGGGGGTTGACTTGCTTTCACTAATAAATTTTCATATTCTGCTCTGTTTTGTGATATCATATGATCAACACCATCACTAACATGAGCCTCAGAAACCTACATATTTCAAGTATTATCCAATAATAAAAATTATAATTCTAGTGTGTGCAATATTTCACAATTTTTACCTTAATTCTAATAACCGCAGCACCAGCACAATGAACAATCGGTGGTACACCTGACCTAACACGTTTTTGATGTACCGGTGCAGGATCACATAGGGCATGTAATGTGATATAATTTTCAATTTCTCGATAAAGCGTAGGTATTAATTCCAAAAAATTACAATCTATAGCTGTATGCTCAGAAACCAACAAATTATAAGTTTGTGCATAATCTAAAATTATTTTCAGATGAGGCTTAATCAATGTTACAACTGTTTCTGGAGCATATAAATTTTCTCTGGATACAGAAGTGAAAAGGTTATTGTTTGAACTTAATAACGGCGGTGAAACTGGATGTTCATATGTATCTAATCTTTTAAAAATTCTTTCCAATGGATCGGCAATTTCTAGTAAAATAGGTGGTACAAAAGTTGATTTCTGATACTGATTATCTGGGTCCCGGAAACAAATCTGTTCCCACTCCTGTACAGCTTCTAATTGACTTTGTTGAGCTGACCAAAAATCAACATACTCAAACCATGGATTCTGTAATAATGTTAACATTGTTAAAATTTTATTGATAAAAAATGTATTTTCGATAGAAACAAAGCGTTTAATTAAAATTACTTGATCACCCTGCATGAGTACTATTAGTTTTTGCGTCATATATTGCGGTGGTAAAGCTGGAATGTAAAGACCTGATTCTTGTAATCTTGGTTCTTCTAACCATAAATTTAAAGTCTTATAAAATCTGAAATGAAAAAATAAACGAGATATAAATAAAAAAGAAAGAAACTTATGATACTAAAATTATAACTTATTATTATTGAGTACTTACTTAGCAGAATTAAAATAAAATATTCTTCTTTGATCTGTAATTGGTTTTCCATTATCAATACCTTTTTCTCCTTTCAGTTGAAAATATTCAGTTATTTCATGTAATCGTTTTTTTAGTTTCTTTAAGTAATTTAAATTTATCATCCCTTCAAAAAATTTTTCACCCACTCCACCTTGATCAGTACCTCTATAAAAAAAAAGGATATCTTTAAATATTTATTCTGAAAAGTGATAACTGTGATGTAATACATACCCTGGAGTTGAAGGAACTCTTGCTAAAAATAGAGTGAAGAAGTTTTGCCACAGAAGAGAAAGAATAGGATGTTCAATTGGAGTATTAAGTGCTTGTTGTGACCAACGATATATAGCTAATCCATTAGTATTAAAAGCTTGCATCTTTACTGAAGCACAGGCTCGCTAGATTTTATGTATAAAAAGATTTACGTTCGTACGTGTGTGTGTGTGTGTATGTATATTAAGACAGCAAATTGAATATTATCTGATATAATCAATACTATTTAAAAGTAATAATACCTTCAGTGCAGTGTCTACTGATATTTTAGCTTGTAATGACAATTCTTTTAGAATTTCACGCCATAATCCTGTTTTTATTTCTCTTTCGTACTGTTCAGTTAATAAAACTTGATATGCAACCCATATTGATTGTGTTGATCCACCCAAAAGGCTTAAGGAATTAGTAGAACCAGTTGCCCAACTTAAAAAAGAGCCCAATGATCCTGGATTTCGATTTGTTGCTATATTCTAAAATATAAAAAAAAAAAAAAGAAAAGAAAAAAGAAAAGATCAAAAAATAATTTGCTCAAATTCTGAATATGAAATATTGCACATTGCTATTTAATATAAAAAAATATATTAAATTCAATAAACTGAAATAATTTTGTGTGTGTGTATGCGCGTGCACGTGCCCATACACACACACGCTGTATATTAATAAATTTAATATAAATCTTGGCATAAATCCTATTATAAATGAAAACAAAAATAAATCATACCTCATTGTTTCCTTTTAATGCAAGCTAATAGCAATGATTTTTCTAATTATGATTACAAAAATATTATTATGTTGACTACTCTATACCAAGATATCAATATTATTTTGAATTGTTAAAAAACAGAAAAATTTTTAATAAAATAAAAAAATACATAGAAAATAATAATAATAATAATAATAATAATAATAATAATAATAATAATGATAATGATAATAATAATAATAATAATAATAATAATATAATAATAAAACTAAAGATTTCATAAAAATCTAACACAATATTGGAATCTCGGTATAATTACTATATGTAATATGGATAATAATTTTCTTACTGAATATAAACTTTGAAACATGCTGTCCATTATTGATCTCGTGTCTAAATGAAAAAATACTGCCCGAATTATTGTATCCATTAAATGTAAAACATTTTGGTCTTTGTTCCAATCTGGTACAAGTATAAGTACATTTAACCATAAATACATTAACTTTGCAGGACTATGTAAGCAATATCTACAAAAAGACTTATATAATATATTAATAACACCAGAATAAAAGATGTAAAAAATGTAATGTAAAAAAAAAAAAAAATTCATACCTTTTATACTTGTATAAATGGGAGTCTATCATACTGGAAAATTGTTTCAGTAATGGCCCAGGAAATTCAGGTGCTATGAGATTCTTGGCCATTTTTATATATGTTCTATCAGCCGTAACTAATGTAATAATAAGACTTATAAATTTATCATTTTTGAATAATGAATCAGGGCAATCAACAAATAATGGCACAATGTGATGTAAAGCTATCAACACTTGTTCATATTTATAATAGCACTGTAATGTTTGTAATTGATTGAACCCTTTAGAACAAATTAAGGGTATAGAATGGCCCCAAAATGTCATAATTACTGCCACATAACATGCAATTGGTTGCTTTTCTCTTACTCCTGTATTCAAAATTTCCAAAGATGGGTCAGAATCCATATCTGGTAAATAAGAAAATGCTACTGTAGGGTTAGATATTGCATGTTGAGAGTGTGCATCAGATTGATCAAGTTGATGTAATCTCAAACGTGATAGCATTTCCCATGCCCATAAACTGAATGCTTGTTCACTATTTTGAGGTCTAACAATGGATGATACCTTTTAATTAACAAAAAATATTTTAATAGTTATAATGAATTATATCCTTTTTATATAATAGTAAAAATTAAAGTCTCATTGAAAATAATACCTGTTTAACTCCCTCTGCTAGCAAAGAAGCTGTCTGTGTAGGAGAATCTGGCACATATTTCATAACAAGCTCGACAATTAAAAGTGCCACGCGACGATGTATTGCAATAGGAAGAAATAAATTATTTCTACAAAAATATATTCGCATTGTTCAGTAACTAATTAAAAAAGTAAAAATATATATATATTAATATTACTAACCCTTCAAGTCCCCAATTGAGATGAGTAAGGACTAAACGTGCTAAGTGACTTTCAGTTGAGGCTAATGAATGTTGATGTAACCAAAATGAAAGAACTTGAAAATCTTGTTCTTGTGGGATCCATTTATCCATTTTTAATTCAGTGAACAAATATAGACTTAACTGAAATTATTTTAAGTAAAACAATGTTTAATGAAAGAGTTATACATTTGTCATACTTCAATTAAATATATACCTTTCCAACTAAACCAAAATTATCCCGCAATTTTAGTATTATGTCTGAAAGAAGTGTAGGATGCTTATTTGTTAAATTAGATAGTAGTGATCTGGCATCTTTTGAACAAGATTCTTGTGTTTTTTCACTAAGAAATCCTATCTGTAATATGATGTATTGTTAGCAAAAAAAAAAAAAGAAAATACATATAGACATACAATCTTAATAATAACTTACTTGAAATAAGTCGATTGTAGCAGCTCTTACAAAATCATAATCTGTAAAAGTTCTTGCCATAGCCATGTTTGCAAATGTTGTCAATAAAAAATATGATTCATCTCCTGGCATACTGCTTAATTTTTCTTCAAACTGTTTTCGAAGATTAGAATAATTTAATTCTGTTTCCCATTCTACAAAATAAGTGCATGAAATATTTAAATATACTTAATTATTATTTTCTTAATACAAAAATAGAAAATATTAACCTGTTATAGTCACAGTGGACATACATACATCTGTTGATGTAGATTCAGTATGTAAAGTATAAAAGATTTGCCATAATGTAGTTAATGACACAATGTGATATGGAATAGATGCTAGATATTGCCATGCTCCTAATCTTCGAGAGGAAAATATAGAGAGAGTTGCTTTTAACAAAAAGCTATCATATTCAGTTTGTAATTTCAACAACATTGATGCATCTGCCACCTTTTTAATAAAAGAAATGTAGAAGTATTATAACATAAATAAATATATTATTACTGTGTATAAATGAAGTACAAAAATATTTCTTTACTTGACTCTTGTCAAATACTTCCCACTGATCGCTGACATATTGAACTATGTCTCTGATTAATGCACTTAGTCTTTTAGCTAACTGTCTATACCGAGGAGAATCATATGTTTTCAATCCCTTATTTAGAAGTTTCACAATAATCGTAGAAAAAGCAAATACTCTTATCATATGGTGATCAGTAATCAAATTCTTATTTTGATAATATTTATCATCTTGATATTGTATAAAAAGAATCTGTTCAAATAATTTATTGAATGGAATTTGATGCAAAAGAGAAATAAGATCACTTTCGAATAAATTTGCACCAAAGTTAGCAATATCTTCATCTTCTTCACCTTCTTCATCTAACATAACCCAGATTGTATCACCTGGGCTACTTGCCGTATCTTGCAGTGATATTTGTACCTAATAATAAATAATATTCTTTTAAGCATTAAATTACAAGTTACCATAATATCATTATCATACATACCTGTTCTAGAAACTTGTCACGATCTTTAATTGGAAGTAAAATAACAGCTAATGTAGCTATCATATGATCAAGATATGGATCATTTAATGGAGATGTAGATACTTCAATTACATTTGTCGGTGGCAATGGAATCTGAATATAACTACGTGCCCAATTCATAACACCTCCAGGACATCTTAATACATGATTTAATAAAAATAAATGATCTTGCCAAGTTGCTACCCTTAAAAGAACTGCTATTAATTTTGAAAGCCAATCTCTGACATCGGTTACGAACTTCCCATCTTTCAAAATTTTTCTTTGAAAGGTAAATAGTATTGTAATACACATTCTAAGTTCAACCAATTGCGGTATTGTTTGAGATGGTGTTTGTACTGGCATTAAATTTACCGGTGCGTCTGGTGGTAGGTTTGTAAATTCCTTACAAAAATTACAAACTCTTTGGATATAATGATCGATTTGCAATCTTAATACTTCTGCTTCGTAACAGTATAATGCTTGGATATTATATAATATGTCTTTGATTGCTGATAAATTTCTTGACAAGCTAAGTAGTGCTTGTTGATTGAAATGAGCAATAGAATATTCATGAATTGCACTAACAGGGTTTCCATCTTGGCACTCTCCAGTTTCTGTTATAGAAGCTTTATCTAGACACCATAACTGTTTTTGTGTCTCTCTACAATTTTCTTTTAATCTCTCTAATTCGTGCGAATTGACGATCAAATGATTTCTAACACGAAGATAGTTCATAAGGAGTTCGTAGAGTTTGTGTTGTTGCTTAATTGCATGACTTCTCAATTGAACTTCTGTAAATTCTGCAATAAAGGCATCAACTAATGATAATTCTTGATTATTGTAAAGAGATGCTAACTGATTTTCAGTAAATGGTTTAATATCATTAGCGACAGCATGTAATGCATTTGTTTTATCTGTAGATACTACTGACTCATTTTTTATCTGTTCTTCTTTGATTAAAACTTTATTTGAATCAGTATTAAATAAAGATGTTGTCTCTTCTGATGGTGGTGTTAATTCTTGATTTTCAACAGTAGGAGCTGTTGGAAGAACATCTATCAAACGAATTTCTGAAACAACTATTCTGACTTCTTCTACTTTTCCTTCTAAAGGATCTTTATGCTGCATTGGGGTTGCAAGATATTTACCATCAACTTCGTCATATGAAGTACATGGTTGTGAACATATCTATTAATATAATATTAATTGTCTTATTTTTAAATATATATGTACATCATATTAACTAAGAAGAGTAAAAATATATACCTTGGTAGTTTCAACAGACAAATTATATTCCATCTCATAAGCAGCTTTTTCAGCAGCTTCCTTTTCATAAATTTCTGTATCTATAGCAGCAGAGTGTAACTCACTTTCCATATTTTCAACGCATTCACCCTTAGGATAATTAGTAGGAGATTCTCCAAAAAGACACTCAAATTCTTCTAAAGTTGGAGCATCCGGAATTTGTTGTTCCAGACTGGGCGGTATCATTTTGTCTTTCTTTTTTTTCTAAATACACAATGATCACTTGTCACAATAGAGTTATGATTTCTAATAATTATAAATTTAAATTTATGTAACTATGCAAGAAACTAAGTTTAATCAAATATAAGAAGTAAATTGTATATTGTATATCACGAATCACATAAGCTCAGCAATTTATAACGTCTTCAAAATAAATACATACAAATAAAAAGTATGTACAAAAAGTAAGGTTACCTGGTGACTTTTTTGTTTTTCCATGATTAGTATTGATTATAATGGATAATAGGATGATCAATTTAATATTATATTGATCTCGTATAATTCCTTGAACTATAGGAAAACACTTATAAAGAATGACATTTGTACAATGTTATGTCTTTTGTACTCGCCATGATTAAGTCTGTTACATGTTGTCCATTACCGTTCGTTCGAAGTATGTGTGATTTCAGCGACAGGTATGGACAAAATATGAACTACGAATCAAGCGGGGAACGTTGTCAACACTATGATGCGATTATCGTATCGGTGTATAAGTTTGTGTTGGTTAATATCCTCACGCGTGTCATAACAATTGGTTTCTTGTGGGTAGAGTAAGTAGTGTAAACTTAACTTTTCAGCCTATTATATGTATATCTTTCTTTGATCGTACATACGTGCGTCTTGCAGTGATCCATGCTAGATATGACGTAGGTAAGCATGTTCATGATAAAAGCATAAAGAATAATAAATATAATTAACAAATATGATAATTGTTTATGTTTGTTAACAATTAACAATTGTTATTAATTATGTTTAAATTTGCGAATTTAAAGAAATTATCTTTGAATTTAAATATATACCTTATTTATTTGTTTATAGAGGTATTATTGGCAATGTAAAGTGTTAGTAATTTAGTGTTTAATCAAAATTAGATTGGAGAGATTATGAAAATACATTGAAATAAGCAGCTATTCGCTCGGTAGTACTTGCGGCGCGTGATTTATAATTAGCAGCTTTCAATACGTCGCAAGTACTACCGACCCAGGTCTCACCACGTGGAGGTTGCTGCATTTGGAGACCCACGGGCTAACGGTGACTCTACTCTAATATCCGCGTATGCGAGGTAATACCGAGCAAACAAAACGAAGTCCCCGGTAGGACTTTTAATCGCGTCCGCGAGCACTCACTTGCGCGGGTGTTAGAAAAACGGTGACTCTAGGTCGAAATTCGGGATGACATAAGCTACCGACTAATACAGATCCCTACGCTAAACGATTCACAGGACCCAAGTAAATAGCTATGTACTACACTACTGGGTTTCCCAGTTGGTGTATACCGAATCTCGAACATTACAACGAAGTCCATATTAGGACTTTTAATCGCGCCCGAACACCCACGCGAGTGTTGAAAGAACGGTGACTCTACTTTAATAACCGCGTTTCGCGTTCCGCGATCGCGACACGTTATATCTATAGCTTCGGGAGACTTTCAGGCTTCTCAGCTAACTGGAGACGTATTAAGCCCCGCTTACAGAAAGCTCCACCGTCCGGAAACCGTCCACTTCAGATACAACGGATTATTAAGCACTACTGTGCTTGCGTTCCGAGTTTCGAACAATAAAAACGAAGTCCTCGGTAAGACTTTTTAAATCGCGTCCACGACACTCACGTGACAGTTAGATAAAACGTTAACTCTACTCTACAATACGCGTTCGTGAGTTAAACCGATCGAATTTACGAGCAAACAAAACGAAGTCCACGGTAGGACCTTTAATCGCGCCCGAACACCCCCACGTGAGTGTTACAAAGAACGATGACTCTACTGTAGAATTCGCGTATTCGGGGTGACGAGCAATCAAACGAAATTTTATCGCGCCCGCAAGAACACCCACGCTTGCGCCAGCCGACACACGCGCAAGTCTTCTCCCTATCCTTCCCGTATTCTCGCGTAAAAATCGATGATGAACATCAATCCCACGAAAAGTCCTCGATGACGTCTTGATGATCCCTCGATGACCCCTCGATGATCCATCGATGATCCCTGTGAAAGCAAAGAAGAGTAACACAAGAAATATGAAGTAAAATAGAAAGTGGGAAAATACAAGTAAAAATAGGCGGGAAAATACAAGTAAAAATAGGATGAAAATGAAAAGAAGATAAAACCGAAACGTGCGCGCACGTGACAACGATGAAACGCAGAACAAGAGCAAGTTGGACGCATTGAATATCGATACCCATTCGACCAAAAAGAGAAGGAAGACGAAACATGCATGCATGTTACCACGATAAAGTTTAGAGCGAGAGGTGGACATAATGAATATGCCTCCACCAGACCAAACCGCAGAACCAAAATTAATTTCGATTTTTTCCTATTGAAAGAAAGAGACCCATCCGAGGGCCTAACCCAAGAGTTTTACCGTAGAGTTTTATACGATGCTGAGAAAGCAGCCCGCCAAAAGGCCCACACCCATAAGCCCCTCTTATGGGTCCCACCCGAGACTGATAAATAATAATTAATAAAAGTAATACCATATAAATAGGAATGACAGAAAAGTTCTCTCTGCGTTTCAATTAGAAATCAATGGTATATCTAAAATCGATAATGCTCCTAGGATAATCTCTCAACGATAATTCGGCGTCCCTCGACGTCCCTCGACGATCACTCGATGATCCCTCGATGATCCCTCGACGAAACCTGAGAAGAAAATGAGAAAGAGAAGAAATAGTATAGAAAGGAAAATAAAAGTTAGACGAAAGGAAAGAAAGAGACCAGCATAGAAGCTCGAACCCATAGGTACATCATTTGGGTCTCACCCTATGCTATGGTATGCATTTGATTCACGATAAAAGCATAAAGAATAATTAATATAATTAACACATGATAATTAATATATAAATTTGCATATTTCAAGAAATTTTTTCTTGAATTTAACTGTATCTTTTTTCTTATTTGCCTATAGAAGTATAATTGGTAATGTAGAATCAGAATTAATTATTATAACGATATAAAATGTAAGTAATTAAAAGTATAGGTAGGCTTAGATAGAAAAGGCTTTTGAAAATTTTTTAAATATGCAGCCATTCGCTCGGTAGTAGTTGCGTTACATGATTCACAATTAACATTCAATATATATGTATCGCAAGTACTACCGACCCAGGTCTCACCACGTGGAGGTTGCTGCATTTGGAGACCCACGGGCTAACGGTGACTCTACTCTAATATCCGCGTATGCGAGGTAATACCGAGCAAACAAAACGAAGTCCCCGGTAGGACTTTTAATCGCGTCCGCGAGCACTCACTTGCGCGGGTGTTAGAAAAACGGTGACTCTAGGTCGAAATTCGGGATGACATAAGCTACCGACTAATACAGATCCCTACGCTAAACGATTCACAGGACCCAAGTAAATAGCTATGTACTACACTACTGGGTTTCCCAGTTGGTGTATACCGAATCTCGAACATTACAACGAAGTCCATATTAGGACTTTTAATCGCGCCCGAACACCCACGCGAGTGTTGAAAGAACGGTGACTCTACTTTAATAACCGCGTTTCGCGTTCCGCGATCGCGACACGTTATATCTATAGCTTCGGGAGACTTTCAGGCTTCTCAGCTAACTGGAGACGTATTAAGCCCCGCTTACAGAAAGCTCCACCGTCCGGAAACCGTCCACTTCAGATACAACGGATTATTAAGCACTACTGTGCTTGCGTTCCGAGTTTCGAACAATAAAAACGAAGTCCTCGGTAAGACTTTTTAAATCGCGTCCACGACACTCACGTGACAGTTAGATAAAACGTTAACTCTACTCTACAATACGCGTTCGTGAGTTAAACCGATCGAATTTACGAGCAAACAAAACGAAGTCCACGGTAGGACCTTTAATCGCGCCCGAACACCCCCACGTGAGTGTTACAGAAAACGATGACTCTACTCTACAATTCGCGTATTCGGGGTGACGAGCAATCAAACGAAATTTTATCGCGCCCGCAAGAACACCCACGCTTGCGCCAGCCGACACACGCGCGAGTCTTCTCCCTATCCTTCCCGTATTTTCGCGTAAAAATCGATGATGAACATCAATCCCTCGATAAGTCCTCGATGACCTCTTGATGGTCCCTCGATGATCCTTCGATGATTCCTCGATGATCCCTCGATGATCCCTGTGAAAGCAAAGAAGAGTAACACAAGAAATATGAAATAAAATAGAAAGCGGGACAATACAAGTAAAAATAGGCCGGAAAATACAAGTAAAAATAGGCTGAAAATGAAAAGAAGATAAAACCGATACGTGCGCGCACGTGACAACGATGAAACGCAGAACAGGAGCAAGTTGAACGCATTGAATATCGATCACCATTCGACCAAAATCGAGCTCGATTTTTTCCCACGATGATGATGATGATGATGATGGTTCGTTTAACGGTGAACAGAAAAACATAAAAAGAGAAGAGAAGGAAGACGAAACATGCATGCATGTTACCACGATAAAGTTTAGAGCGAGAGGTGGACATAATGAATATGCCTCCACCAGACCAAACCGCAGAACCAAAATTAATTTCGATTTTTTCCTATTGAAAGAAAGAGACCCATCCGAGGGCCTAACCCAAGAGTTTTACCGTAGAGTTTTATACGATGCTGAGAAAGCAGCCCGCCAAAAGGCCCACACCCATAAGCCCCTCTTATGGGTCCCACCCGAGACTTATAGATAATAATTAATAAAAGTAAAGACATATAAATAGGAATGACAGAAAAGTTTTTTGTGCGTTTCAATTATAAATCATTAGTATATCTATATGAATCATAAATAACAATAATATATATAATAAACCTAAAAATTCTTATATTTAAAATCACGTGACAACGACAAAACACATGACAAGAGATGGTCAAACTCGTAGTACCCAAATGGAGTTCGATTTTTTCCTATTGAGGGCTCATCCCAAGAGTCCCACTGTAGAGTTTTATAAGATGCTGAGACAGCAGCCCGCCAAAAGGCCCACACCCATAAGCCCCTCTTATGGGTCCCACCCGAGACTTATAATTAATAATTAATAAAAGTAATACCATATAATAGGAATGACAGAAAAGTTCTCTCTGCGTTTCAATTAGAAATCAATGGTATATCTAAAATCGATAATGCTCCTAGGATAATCTCTCAACGATAATTCGGCGTCCCTCGACGTCCCTCGACGATCACTCGATGATCCCTCGATGATCCCTCGATGATCCCTCGACGAAACCTGAGAAGAAAATGAGAAAGAGAAGAAATAGTATAGAAAGGAAAACAAAAGTTAGACGAAAGGAAAGAAAGAGACCAGCATAGAAGCTCGAACCCACAGGTACATCATTTGGGTCTTACCCTATGCTATGGTATGCATAGCATTTGATTCACGATAAAAGCATAAAGAATAATTAATATAATTAACACATGATAATTATTATATAAATTTGCAAATTTCAAGAAATTTTTTCTTGAATTTAACTGTATCTTTTTTCTTATTTGCCTATCGAAGTATAATTGGTAATGTTGAATCAGAATTAATTATTATTAACGATATAAAATGTAAGTAATTAAAAGTATCGGTAGGGTTAGATAGAAAAAGCTTTTGAAAATTTTTTAAATATGCAGCCATTCGCTCGGTAGTTGTTGCGTTACATGATTCACAATTAACATTCAATATATATGTATCGCAAGTACTACCGACCCAGGTCTCACCACGTGGAGGTTGCTGCATTTGGAGACCCACGGGCTAACGGTGACTCTACTCTAATATCCGCGTATGCGAGGTAATACCGAACAAACAAAACGAAGTCCCCGGTAGGACTTTTAATCGCGTCCGCGAGCACTCACTTGCGCGGGTGTTAAAAAAACGGTGACTCTGGGTTGAAATTCGGAATGACATAAGCCACCGACTAATCCAGGTCCCTACGCTAAACGATTCACAGGACCATAGTCAGTAGCTATGTACTACATTACTAGGTGGCACCGTTCTTGTATCCCGAATCTCGAACATTACAACGAAGTCCATGACAAGGACTTTTAATCGCGCCCGAACACCCACGCGAGTGTTGAAAGAACGGTGACTCTACTCTAATATCCGCGTTACGCGATCGCGACACGTTATATCTTTAAGCTTCGGGAGACTTTCAGGCTTCTCAGCTAACTGGAGACGTACTGAGCCCCTCTTACGGAAAGCTCCACCGTCCGGAAACCGTCCACTTCAGATACAACGGATTATTAAGCACTACTGTGCCTGCGTTCCGAGTTTCGAACAATAAAAACGTAGTCCTCGGTAAGACTTTTTAAATCGCGTCCGCGACACTCACGTGACAGTTAGATAAAACGTTAACTCTAATCTACAATACGCGTTCGCGAGTTAAACCGATCGAATTTACGAGCAAACAAAACGAAGTCCACGGTAGGACCTTTAATCGCGCCCGAACACCCCCACGTGAGTGTTACAGAAAACGATGACTCTACTCTACAATTCGCGTATTCGGGGTGACGAGCAATCAAACGAAATTTTATCGCGCCCGCAAGAACACCCACGCTTGCGCCAGCCGACACACGCGCGAGTCTTCTCCCTATCCTTCCCGTATTTTCGCGTAAAAATCGATGATGAACATCAATCCCTCGATAAGTCCTCGATGACGTCTTGATGATCCCTCGATGACTCCTCGATGATCACTCGATGATCCCTCGATGATTTCTCGATGATCCCTCAATGTTCCCTGTGAAAGCAAAGAAGAGTAACACAAGAAATATGAAATAAAATAGAAAGCGGGAAAATACAAGTAAAAATGAGCTGAAAATGAAAAGAAGATAAAACCGAAACGTGCGCGCACATGACAACGATGAAACGCAGAACAAGAGCAAGTTGGACGCATTGAATATCGATACCCATTCGACCAAAAAGAGAAGGAAGACGAAACATGCATGTATGTTACCACGAGAAAGTTTAGAGCGAGAGGTGGACATAATGAATATGCCTCCACCAGACCAAACCGGAGTACCAAAATTAATTTCGATTTTTTCCTATTGAAAGAAAGAGACCCATCCGAGGGCCCAACCCAAGAGTCCTACCGTAGAGTTTTATACGATGCTGAGACAGCAGCCCGCCAAAAGGCCCACACCCATAAGCCCCTCTTATGGGTCCCACCCGAGACTTATAAATAATAATTAATAAAAGTAAATACATATAAATAGGAATGACAGAAAAGTTCTCTCTGCGTTTCAATTAGAAATCAATGGTATATCTAAAATCGATAATGCTCCTAGGATAATCTCTCAACGATAATTCGGCGTCCCTCGACGTCCCTCGACGATCACTCGATGATCCCTCGATGATCCCTCGACGAAACCTGAGAAGAAAATGAGAAAGAGAAGAAATAGTATAGAAAGGAAAATAAAAGTTAGACGAAAGGAAAGAAAGAGACCAGCATAGAAGCTCGAACCCATAGGTACATCATTTGGGTCTCACCCTATGCTATGGTATGCATTTGATTCACGATAAAAGCATAAAGAATAATTAATATAATTAACACATGATAATTAATATATAAATTTGCATATTTCAAGAAATTTTTTCTTGAATTTAACTGTATCTTTTTTCTTATTTGCCTATAGAAGTATAATTGGTAATGTAGAATCAGAATTAATTATTATAACGATATAAAATGTAAGTAATTAAAAGTATAGGTAGGCTAAGATAGAAAAGGCTTTTGAAAATTTTTTAAATATGCAGCCATTCGCTCGGTAGTAGTTGCGTTACATGATTCACAATTAACATTCCATATATATGTATCGCAAGTACTACCGACCCAGGTCTCACCACGTGGAGGTTGCTGCATTTGGAGACCCACGGGCTAACGGTGACTCTACTCTAATATCCGCGTATGCGAGGTAATACCGAGCAAACAAAACGAAGTCCCCGGTAGGACTTTTAATCGCGTCCGCGAGCACTCACTTGCGCGGGTGTTAGAAAAACGGTGACTCTAGGTCGAAATTCGGGATGACATAAGCTACCGACTAATACAGATCCCTACGCTAAACGATTCACAGGACCCAAGTAAATAGCTATGTACTACACTACTGGGTTTCCCAGTTGGTGTATACCGAATCTCGAACATTACAACGAAGTCCATATTAGGACTTTTAATCGCGCCCGAACACCCACGCGAGTGTTGAAAGAACGGTGACTCTACTTTAATAACCGCGTTTCGCGTTCCGCGATCGCGACACGTTATATCTATAGCTTCGGGAGACTTTCAGGCTTCTCAGCTAACTGGAGACGTATTAAGCCCCGCTTACAGAAAGCTCCACCGTCCGGAAACCGTCCACTTCAGATACAACGGATTATTAAGCACTACTGTGCTTGCGTTCCGAGTTTCGAACAATAAAAACGAAGTCCTCGGTAAGACTTTTTAAATCGCGTCCACGACACTCACGTGACAGTTAGATAAAACGTTAACTCTACTCTACAATACGCGTTCATGAGTTAAACCGATCGAATTTACGAGCAAACAAAACGAAGTCCACGGTAGGACCTTTAATCGCGCCCGAACACCCCCACGTGAGTGTTACAAAGAACGATGACTCTACTGTAGAATTCGCGTATTCGGGGTGACGAGCAATCAAACGAAATTTTATCGCGCCCGCAAGAACACCCACGCTTGCGCCAGCCGACACACGCGCGAGTCTTCTCCCTATCCTTCCCGTATTTTCGCGTAAAAATCGATGATGAACATCAATCCCTCGATAAGTCCTCGATGACCTCTTGATGGTCCCTCGATGATCCTTCGATGATTCCTCGATGATCCCTGTGAAAGCAAAGAAGAGTAACACAAGAAATATGAAATAAAATAGAAAGCGGGACAATACAAGTAAAAATAGGCCGGAAAATACAAGTAAAAATAGGCTGAAAATGAAAAGAAGATAAAACCGATACGTGCGCGCACGTGACAATGATGAAACGCAGAACAGGAGCAAGTTGGACGCATTGAATATCGATCCCCATTCGACCAAAAAGAGAAGGAAGACGGAACATGCATGCATGTTACCACGAGAAAGTTTAGAGCGAGAGGTGGACATAATGAATATGCCTCCACCAGACCAAACCGGAGTACCAAAATTAATTTCGATTTTTTCCTATTGAAAGAAAGAGACCCATCCGAGGGCCCAACCCAAGAGTCTTACCGTAGAGTTTTATACGATGCTGAGACAGCAGCCCGCCAAAAGGCCCACACCCATAAGCCCCTCTTATGGGTCCCACCCGAGACATAAATAATAATTAATAAAAGTAAATACATATATATAGGAATGATGGGAATGTTTTCTGTGCGTTTCAATTAGAAATCAATGGTATATCTAAAATCGATGATGCTCCTAGTATAATCTTTCAACGATCCCTCGGCGTCCATCGATGATCCCTCGTCGTCCTTCGACGATCAATCGATGATCCCTCGATGATCCCTCGACGAAACTTGAGAAGAAAATGAGAACGAGAAGAAAGATCTTTAATCATTTATCTGTTAATTATTATTAAAGATATAAAATTATTAATGATATAAAATGTAAGTAATTTAAAGTATCGGTAAGGTTGGATAGAAAAGGCTTTTGAAGATTTTTAAAATATGCAGCCATTGGCTCGGAAGCACTTGCGTTACATGACTCACAATTAACATTCAATAAATATGTATCGCAAGTACTACCGACCCAGGTCTCACCACGTGGAGGTTGCTGCATCTGGAGACCCACGGGCTAACGTTGACTCTACTCTAATATCCGCGTATGCGAGGTAATACCGAGCAAACAAAACGAAGTCCCCGGTAGGACTTTTAATCGCGTCCGCGAGCACTCACTTGCGCGGGTGTTAGAAAAACGGTGACTCTAGGTCGAAATTCGGGATGACATAAGCTACCGACTAATACAGATCCCTACGCTAAACGATTCACAGGACCCAAGTAAATAGCTATGTACTACACTACTGGGTTTCCCAGTTGGTGTATACCGAATCTCGAACATTACAACGAAGTCCATATTAGGACTTTTAATCGCGCCCGAACACCCACGCGAGTGTTGAAAGAACGGTGACTCTACTTTAATAACCGCGTTTCGCGTTCCGCGATCGCGACACGTTATATCTATAGCTTCGGGAGACTTTCAGGCTTCTCAGCTAACTGGAGACGTACCAAGCCCCGCTTACAGAAAGCTCCACCGTCCGGAAACCGTCCACTGCTGATACAACGGATTATTAAGCACTACTGTGCTTGCGTTCCGAGTTTCGAACAATAAAAACGAAGTCCTCGGTAAGACTTTTTAAATCGCGTCCACGACACTCACGTGACAGTTAGATAAAACGTTAACTCTACTCTACAATACGCGTTCGTGAATTAAACCGATCGAATTTACGAGCAAACAAAACGAAGTCCACGGTAGGACCTTTAATCGCGCCCGAACACCCCCACGTGAGTGTTACAAAGAACGATGACTCTACTGTAGAATTCGCGTATTCGGGGTGACGAGCAATCAAACGAAATTTTATCGCGCCCGCAAGAACACCCACGCTTGCGCCAGCCGACACACGCGCGAGTCTTCTCCCTATCCTTCCCGTATTTTCGCGTAAAAATCGATGATGAACATCAATCCCTCGATAAGTCCTCGATGACCTCTTGATGGTCCCTCGATGATCCTTCGATGATTCCTCGATGATCCCTGTGAAAGCAAAGAAGAGTAACACAAGAAATATGAAATAAAATAGAAAGCGGGACAATACAAGTAAAAATAGGCCGGAAAATACAAGTAAAAATAGGCTGAAAATGAAAAGAAGATAAAACCGATACGTGCGCGCACGTGACAATGATGAAACGCAGAACAGGAGCAAGTTGGACGCATTGAATATCGATCCCCATTCGACCAAAAAGAGAAGGAAGACGGAACATGCATGCATGTTACCACGAGAAAGTTTAGAGCGAGAGGTGGACATAATGAATATGCCTCCACCAGACCAAACCGGAGTACCAAAATTAATTTCGATTTTTTCCTATTGAAAGAAAGAGACCCATCCGAGGGCCCAACCCAAGAGTCTTACCGTAGAGTTTTATACGATGCTGAGACAGCAGCCCGCCAAAAGGCCCACACCCATAAGCCCCTCTTATGGGTCCCACCCGAGACATAAATAATAATTAATAAAAGTAAATACATATATATAGGAATGATGGGAATGTTTTCTGTGCGTTTCAATTAGAAATCAATGGTATATCTAAAATCGATGATGCTCCTAGTATAATCTTTCAACGATCCCTCGGCGTCCATCGATGATCCCTCGTCGTCCTTCGACGATCAATCGATGATCCCTCGATGATCCCTCGACGAAACTTGAGAAGAAAATGAGAACGAGAAGAAAGATCTTTAATCATTTATCTGTTAATTATTATTAAAGATATAAAATTATTAATGATATAAAATGTAAGTAATTTAAAGTATCGGTAAGGTTGGATAGAAAAGGCTTTTGAAGATTTTTAAAATATGCAGCCATTGGCTCGGAAGCACTTGCGTTACATGACTCACAATTAACATTCAATAAATATGTATCGCAAGTACTACCGACCCAGGTCTCACCACGTGGAGGTTGCTGCATCTGGAGACCCACGGGCTAACGTTGACTCTACTCTAATATCCGCGTATGCGAGGTAATACCGAGCAAACAAAACGAAGTCCCCGGTAGGACTTTTAATCGCGTCCGCGAGCACTCACTTGCGCGGGTGTTAGAAAAACGGTGACTCTAGGTCGAAATTCGGGATGACATAAGCTACCGACTAATACAGATCCCTACGCTAAACGATTCACAGGACCCAAGTAAATAGCTATGTACTACACTACTGGGTTTCCCAGTTGGTGTATACCGAATCTCGAACATTACAACGAAGTCCATATTAGGACTTTTAATCGCGCCCGAACACCCACGCGAGTGTTGAAAGAACGGTGACTCTACTTTAATAACCGCGTTTCGCGTTCCGCGATCGCGACACGTTATATCTATAGCTTCGGGAGACTTTCAGGCTTCTCAGCTAACTGGAGACGTACCAAGCCCCGCTTACAGAAAGCTCCACCGTCCGGAAACCGTCCACTGCTGATACAACGGATTATTAAGCACTACTGTGCTTGCGTTCCGAGTTTCGAACAATAAAAACGAAGTCCTCGGTAAGACTTTTTAAATCGCGTCCACGACACTCACGTGACAGTTAGATAAAACGTTAACTCTACTCTACAATACGCGTTCGTGAATTAAACCGATCGAATTTACGAGCAAACAAAACGAAGTCCACGGTAGGACCTTTAATCGCGCCCGAACACCCCCACGTGAGTGTTACAAAGAACGATGACTCTACTGTAGAATTCGCGTATTCGGGGTGACGAGCAATCAAACGAAATTTTATCGCGCCCGCAAGAACACCCACGCTTGCGCCAGCCGACACACGCGCGAGTCTTCTCCCTATCCTTCCCGTATTTTCGCGTAAAAATCGATGATGAACATCAATCCCTCGATAAGTCCTCGATGACCTCTTGATGGTCCCTCGATGATCCTTCGATGATTCCTCGATGATCCCTGTGAAAGCAAAGAAGAGTAACACAAGAAATATGAAATAAAATAGAAAGCGGGACAATACAAGTAAAAATAGGCCGGAAAATACAAGTAAAAATAGGCTGAAAATGAAAAGAAGATAAAACCGATACGTGCGCGCACGTGACAATGATGAAACGCAGAACAGGAGCAAGTTGGACGCATTGAATATCGATCCCCATTCGACCAAAAAGAGAAGGAAGACGGAACATGCATGCATGTTACCACGAGAAAGTTTAGAGCGAGAGGTGGACATAATGAATATGCCTCCACCAGACCAAACCGGAGTACCAAAATTAATTTCGATTTTTTCCTATTGAGGGCTCATCCCAAGATTCCCACCGTAGAGTTTTATACGATGCTGAGACAGCAGCCCGCCAAAAGGCCCACACCCATAAGCCCCTCTTATGGGTCCCACCCGAGACTTATAAATAATAATTAATAAAAGTAAAGCCATATAAATAGGAATGACGGAAAAGATTTCTGTGCGTTTCAATTATATATCACTAGTATATTTATTAATCGATCATACATGGTAGTCCATGAATAACAATTAACGATAACATATATAATACATAGAAAACATCTTATATCTAAAATCACTGGACAACGACAAAACACATGACAATAGATGGACAAAATCGTAGTACCGAAATGGAGTTCGATTTTATTTTATTGAAAGAAAGGAGGAGAACCGCATAGAAGCCACCCATAAGCCCCTCTTATGGGTCCCACCCGAGACTTATAAGTAATAATTAATAAAGGCAAAGACATATAAATAGGAATGACGGAAGTTTTCGGTGTGTTTCAATTATATTTCATTAGTATATATATTAATCAATAATACATGATAGTATATAAATAACAATTAACGATGACATATATAATAAATCTAAAAAATCTTATATCTAAAATAACGTGACACGGACAAAACACATGACAAGAGATGGACAAAATCGTAGTACCAAAATGAAGTTCGATTTTATTTTATTGAAAGAAAGAAGGAGACCCGCATAGAAGCCCACACCCATAAGCCCCTCTTATGGGTCCCACCCGAGACTTATAAATAATAATTAATAAAGGCAAAGACATATAAATAGGAATGACGGAAAAGTTTTCTGTGCGTTTGAATTAGAAATCAATGGTATATCTAAAATCAATGGTACTCCTAAGATAATCTTTCAACGATCCCTCGACGTCCCTCGATGATCCCTCGATGATCCCTCGATGATCCCTCGATGATCCCTCGATGATCCTTCGACGATACCTGAGAAGAAAATGAAAAAGAGAAGAAATAGTATAGAAAGAAAAACAAAAGTTAAACGTAAGGAAAGAAGGAGATCAGCATAGAAGCTCAAACCCATACATACATCATTTGGGTCTCACCCTAGGCTTACAAATAATAATTAATAAAAGTAAATACATATAAATAGAAATGACGGAAAAGTATTGTGTGAGTTTCAATTATAAAGCATTGATATATCTGAAATCGATTATGGTCATTCGATGATCCCTCGACGATACCTGAGAAGAAAATGAGAAAGAGAAGAAATAGTATAGAAAGAAAAACAAAAGTTAGACGAAAGGAAAGAAGGAGACCAGCACAGAAGCCTACTCCCATACGTCCATTATTTGGGTCTCACGCTAGACTTATAAATAATAATTAATAAAAGTAAATGCATATAAATAGAAATGACGAAAAAGTATTCTGTGCGTTTCAATTATAAATCAAGGGTATATCTGGAATCGATGATGGTCATTCGATGATCTCTCGACGATACCTCGACGATAGCTCGACAATACCTGAGAAGAAAATGAGAAAGAGAAAAATAGTATAGAAAGAAAAACAAAAGTTAGACGAAAGGAAAGAAGGAGACCAGCACAGAAGCCTACTCCCATACGTCCATTATTTGGGTCTCACGCTAGACTTATAAATAATAATTAATAAAAGTAAATGCATATAAATAGAAATGACGAAAAAGTATTCTGTGCGTTTCAATTATAAATCAAGGGTATATCTGGAATCGATGATGGTCATTCGATGATCTCTCGACGATACCTCGACGATAGCTCGACAATACCTGAGAAGAAAATGAGAAAGAGAAAAATAGTATAGAAAGAAAAACAAAAGTTAGACGAAAGGAAAGAAGGAGACCAGCACAGAAGCCCACTCCCATACGTCCATCATATGGGTCTCACGCTAGACTTATAAATAATAATTAATAAAAGTAAATGCATATAAATAGAAATGACGAAAAAGTATTCTGTGCGTTTCAATTATAAATCAAGGGTATATCTGGAATCGATGATGGTCATTCGATGATCTCTCGACGATACCTCGACGATAGCTCGACAATACCTGAGAAGAAAATGAGAAAGAGAAAAATAGTATAGAAAGAAAAACAAAAGTTAGACGAAAGGAAAGAAGGAGACCAGCACAGAAGCCCACTCCCATACGTCCATCATATGGGTCTCACGCTAGACTTATAAATAATAATTAATAAAAGTAAATGCATATAAATAGAAATGACGGAAAAGTATTCTGTGCGTTTCAATTATAAATCAAGGGTATATCTGAAATCGATGATGGTCATTCGATGATCTCTCGACGATAGCTCGACGATAGCTCGACGATAGCTCGACGATAGCTCGACGATACCTAGACGATAGCTCGACGATACCTAGACGATACCTAGACGATACCTAGACGAAACCTGAGAAGAAAATGAGAAAGAGAAGAAATAGTATAGAAAGAAAAACAAAAGTTAGACGAAAAGAAAGAAGGAGACCCGCATAGAAGCCCACACCCATAAGCCCCTCTTACGGGTCCCACCCGAGACTTATAAAGAATAATTAATAAAAGTAAATACAAAGAAATAGAAATGACAGAAAAATTTGCGTTTCAATCATAAATCAATAGTATATCTATTTTTCGATAATACATGATAGTACATGTGTATGGACATTATAACGTTGTTAAGATTATGCTATTGTTTAAATATTAATCAATAATACTTTACGTATATTGTGCATCATTCAAATGTTAGTAAAATAATCTTATTTATTAATTATTCTTTCTCGAGTTCGCGATCCCACTACTTAAAACTAGCTGAAAACACATAAGGAAAGAGAAAAGATTATATATTACTACTGTGAAAGAGAAAATTTTGAAATTCATTAAATTTAAATTAAGAAAGGTAACAGAAAATGAACAATTCTGGATATCGATATAAACAAAAATATTATTTCCTCTGAAAGAAATAATATATTAGTAAATCTGTATTCAGTGTAGATTAAATGGTCCCCACAATTGCCATTATCTTATACTTCTGAAAGTATAATCTACCAATACTAATTAGTTACATCCAATCGCTCGTGCCGATTCGGACCTTTCGTCCTCGACATGATCGAACGATCGGAGGTACTTGTAAAATTCACTCACTACTTATGAAGTTCTGCGACGGCTCCAAAACACTCGTCCGCGTTTTAGGTCGAAATTGAGGGTGGATGATACGTAGCTGGTTGAAAATGAGGTAGGTCGACGTCGAAGTTGGTCGAGGTCATCCTCTTCGGTGATGCACTGACTCTATTACGCGACAGTTATTTTTTAAACGGACGGTCACTGACTCTACTTCGCGAAACTCTACTGTCTTTTATATATACAGTCTGTGCGACTGTTTAAAAAGTATTAAACTTCGGGAACAAACACTGACTCTAACGACTGCATTGCACGCAGTCGTACGCAAAAACACTTGTCATTTAAATCGCGAAACGCGAACGAACAAACACTGCTTCTACTTCGCGATAGTTTTTTTTTTTTTTTTTTTTAGCGAACACAAACACTCGATTAATTCATTGCTAAGCTCGCGCGATTGCAATGATGTTCTGTAACAGAATAATTCAAACGAAATAATCAGTAACACTGTTATAATGAGAAACTATATAAGTTATTCGAGGGATGTATTGTATAAAAATATACTCACTTTAAATCATCGTCGATGGGTGCAAAAGAGACATCCTGAGAGAGTTTCGATGATTACTCGTCCGAGTGCAATGAAAGAATGATCCAGTAAACGTCCAGTAATCGGTATATAATACAAGACAAAATATCCACCCCCTACACACAACAAATTTTAAAATATTGAAATATTTATCCGATATTATTTTAAGTTTCTCACGAATGTGAATCGTTTTAATGTTTAAACGAATATACTATTGTTTAATTAGTAGTTAATTGTACCCCGTGTATATTAAATCATATAAATAAAAAAACAAAAACAGAACATAAGAAACGATTCACGAGTAAATCTCCGAAGAAATTTACTCGTGGTCACTCAAAATGCTCTCCAACTACAAATTAATTACAACCTATCGCTCGTGCCGATTTGGACTTTTCATCCTCGACATGATCGAGCGATCGGAAGGATTTAAAAATTCACTCACTACTTATGAAGTTTTGCGATGGCTCCAAAACATTCGTCCGCGATTTAGGTCGAAATTGAGGGTGGATGAATCGTAGTTGGTTGAACGTGAGGTAGGTTGACATCGAAGTTGGTCGATATGATCCTCTTCGTTGATGCAATGACTCTATTACGCGACAGTTATTTTTTAAACGGACGGTCACTGACTCTACTTCGCGAAACTCTACTGTCTTTAATATATACAGTCTGTGCGACTGTTGAAAAAAGGTATTAAACTTTGCGAACAAACACTGACTCTAACGACTGCATTGCACGCAGTCGATGCAAAGACACTTGTCGTTTAAATCGCGAAAAGCGAACGAACAAACACTGCTTCTACTTCGCGATAATTTTATTTTTGGCGAATAAAAATACACGATTAATTCATTGTTACGCGCGCGATTCCAATTAAGTTCTGAAAAAGAAAAATACAAACGTTCTAATTAGAATCACTGTTATAATGAGAAATTGTAGAAATATATTGAAGAGATCTACGATATAGAAATATACTTAATTTAGATGTACGTTGAAGCACGCAAAAAAAGACATCCTTGTTGCAGGGCTTCGATTATTCTTCATCCGAATCCAATGGAGGACTGATCCAGTGACCGTACAGTACATAACAAAGGCACAACAACAACCAGATACAATTTAAAAGTATAGAAATATTTAACCGAAATTATTTTAAGTATCCCGAGAGTTTTAGTCATATTAATGTTTAAACGAATGTACTATTGTTTAATTATTAGTTAATTGTACCCGAGTACCCGTGTAAGTTAATGATTGTTTAAATAATTAATAAATTACCGAATATATTAAATTTAAGTTCTAGCGTTTAGATTTAGAGAGTCACGATGTTAACGAGTCGGAGTGCAAAGTAAAACTGACTCGGTTATTGTCAAAGTCAGTGAAAAACCGTTTATGTTTATATAATGCAAGGCCAACTACCGCAAAAAGTAATTTTTAAGTATTGAAATATTTAATCGATATTATTTTAAGTTTCTCGCGAGTTTTATTCGTCTTAATGTTTAAACGAATGTACTACTGTTTAATTATCAGTTATTTGTGCCTGTGTACTTTAATGATTGTTTAAATAATTAATAAATTACCGAAAGTATTAAATTTATGTTCTAGCGTTTAGATTTAGAGAGTCACGATGTTAACGAGTCGGAGTGCAAAGTAAAACTGACTCGGTTATTGTCAAAGTCAGTGAAAAACCGTTTATGTTTATATAATGCAAGGCCAACTACCGCAAAAAGAAATTTTTAAGTATTGAAATATTTAATCGATATTATTTTAAGTTTCTCGCGAGTTTTGATCGTCTTCATGTTTAAACGAATGTACTACTGTTTAATTATCAGTTAGTTGTGCCAGTGTACTTTAATGATTGTTTAAATAATTAATAAATTACCGAAAGTATTAAATTTAAGATCTAGCGTTTAGATTTAGAGAGTCACGATTTTAACGAGTCGGAGTGCAAAGTAAAACTAATTCGGTTATTGTCAAAGTCAGTGAAAAACCGTTTATGTTTATATAATGCAAGGCCAACTACCGCAAAAAGAAATTTTTAAGTATTGAAATATTTAATCGATATTATTTTAAGTTTCTCGCGAGTTTTATTCGTCTTAATGTTTAAACGAATGTACAATTGTTTAATTATTAGTTAATTGAACCAGCGTACTTTAATGATTGTTTAAATAATTAATAAATTACCGAATGTTTTAAATTTAAGTTCTATCGTTTAGATTTAGAAAGTCACGATATTAACGAGTCAGAGTGCAAAGTAAAACTGATTCGGTTATTGTCAAAGTCAGTGAAAAACCGTTTATGTTTATATAATGCAAGGCCAACTACCGCAAAAAGAAATTTTTAAGTATTGAAATATTTAATCGATATTATTTTAAGTTTCTCGCGAGTTTTGATCGTCTTCATGTTTAAACGAATGTACTATTGTTTAATTATTAGTTAATTGAACCAGCGTACTTTAATGATTGTTTAAATAATTAATAAATTACCGAATGTTTTAAATTTAAGTTCTATCGTTTAGATTTAGAAAGTCACGATATTAACGAGTCGGAGTGCAAAGTAAAACTGACTCGGTTATTGTCAAAGTCAGTGAAAAACCGTTTATGTTTATATAATGCAAGGCCAACTACCGCAAAAAGAAATTTTTAAGTATTGAAATATTTAATCGATATTATTTTAAGTTTCTCGCGAGTTTTGATCGTCTTCATGTTTAAACGAATGTACTACTGTTTAATTATCAGTTAGTTGTGCCAGTGTACTTTAATGATTGTTTAAATAATTAATAAATTACCGAAAGTATTAAATTTAAGATATAGCGTTTAGATTTAGAGAGTCACGATTTTAACGAGTCGGAGTGCAAAGTAAAACTAATTCGGTTATTGTCAAAGTCAGTGAAAAACCGTTTATGTTTATATAATGCAAGGCCAACTACCGCAAAAAGAAATTTTTAAGTATTGAAATATTTAATCGATATTATTTTAAGTTTCTCGCGAGTTTTGATCGTCTTCATGTTTAAACGAATGTACTACTGTTTAATTATCAGTTAGTTGTGCCAGTGTACTTTAATGATTGTTTAAATAATTAATAAATTACCGAATGTTTTAAATTTAAGTTCTATCGTTTAGATTTAGAAAGTCACGATATTAACGAGTCGGAGTGCAAAGTAAAACTGACTCGGTTATTGTCAAAGTCAGTGAAAAACCGTTTATGTTTATATAATGCAAGGCCAACTACCGCAAAAAGAAATTTTTAAGTATTGAAATATTTAATCGATATTATTTTAAGTTTCTCGCGAGTTTTATTCGTCTTAATGTTTAAACGAATGTACTATTGTTTAATTATTAGTTAATTGAACCAGCGTACTTTAATGATTGTTTAAATAATTAATAAATTACCGAATGTTTTAAATTTAAGTTCTAGCGTTTAGATTTAGAAAGTCACGATATTAACGAGTCGGAGTGCAAAGTAAAACTGATTCGGTTATTGTCAAAGTCAGTGAAAAACCGTTTATGTTTATATAATGCAAGGCCAACTACCGCAAAAAGAAATTTTTAAGTATTGAAATATTTAATCGATATTATTTTAAGTTTCTCGCGAGTTTTATTCGTCTTAATGTTTAAACGAATGTACTATTGTTTAATTATTAGTTAATTGAACCAGCGTACTTTAATGATTGTTTAAATAATTAATAAATTACCGAATGTTTTAAATTTAAGTTCTATCGTTTAGATTTAGAAAGTCACGATATTAACGAGTCGGAGTGCAAAGTAAAACTGACTCGGTTATTGTCAAAGTCAGTGAAAAACCGTTTATGTTTATATAATGCAAGGCCAACTACCGCAAAAAGAAATTTTTAAGTATTGAAATATTTAATCGATATTATTTTAAGTTTCTCGCGAGTTTTGATCGTCTTCATGTTTAAACGAATGTACTATTGTTTAATTATTAGTTAATTGAACCAGCGTACTTTAATGATTGTTTAAATAATTAATAAATTACCGAATGTTTTAAATTTAAGTTCTATCGTTTAGATTTAGAAAGTCACGATATTAACGAGTCGGAGTGCAAAGTAAAACTGACTCGGTTATTGTCAAAGTCAGTGAAAAACCGTTTATGTTTATATAATGCAAGGCCAACTACCGCAAAAAGTAATTTTTAAGTATTGAAATATTTAATCGATATTATTTTAAGTTTCTCGCGAGTTTTATTCGTCTTAATGTTTAAACGAATGTACTACTGTTTAATTATCAGTTATTTGTGCCTGTGTACTTTAATGATTGTTTAAATAATTAATAAATTACCGAAAGTATTAAATTTATGTTCTAGCGTTTAGATTTAGAGAGTCACGATGTTAACGAGTCGGAGTGCAATGTAAAACTGATTCGGTTATTGTCAAAGTCAGTGAAAAACCGTTTATGTTTATGTTATGCAAGGCCAACTACCGCAAAAAGAAATTTTTAAGTATTGAAATATTTAATCGATATTATTTTAAGTTTCTCGCAAGTTTTGATCGTCTTCATGTTTAAACGAATGTACTACTGTTTAATTATCAGTTAGTTGTGCCAGTGTACTTTAATGATTGTTTAAATAATTAATAAATTACCGAAAGTATTAAATTTAAGATCTAGCGTTTAGATTTAGAGAGTCACGATTTTAACGAGTCGGAGTGCAAAGTAAAACTGACTCGGTTATTGTCAAAGTCAGTGAAAAACCGTTTATGTTTATATAATGCAAGGCCAACTACCGCAAAAAGTAATTTTTAAGTATTGAAATATTTAATCGATATTATTTTAAGTTTCTCGCGAGTTTTATTCGTCTTAATGTTTAAACGAATGTACTACTGTTTAATTATCAGTTATTTGTGCCTGTGTACTTTAATGATTGTTTAAATAATTAATAAATTACCGAAAGTATTAAATTTATGTTCTAGCGTTTAGATTTAGAGAGTCACGATGTTAACGAGTCGGAGTGCAATGTAAAACTGATTCGGTTATTGTCAAAGTCAGTGAAAAACCGTATATGTTTATGTTATGCAAGGCCAACTACCGCAAAAAGAAATTTTTAAGTATTGAAATATTTAATCGATATTATTTTAAGTTTCTCGCAAGTTTTGATCGTCTTCATGTTTAAACGAATGTACTACTGTTTAATTATCAGTTAGTTGTGCCAGTGTACTTTAATGATTGTTTAAATAATTAATAAATTACCGAAAGTATTAAATTTAAGATCTAGCGTTTAGATTTAGTGAGTCACGATTTTAACGAGTCGGAGTGCAAAGTAAAACTGATTCGGTTATTGTCAAAGTCAGTGAAAAACCGTTTATGTTTATATAATGCAAGGCCAACTACCGCAAAAAGAAATTTTTAAGTATTGAAATATTTAATCGATATTATTTTAAGTTTCTCGCGAGTTTTGATCGTCTTCATGTTTAAACGAATGTACTACTGTTTAATTATCAGTTAGTTGTGCCAGTGTACTTTAATGATTGTTTAAATAATTAATAAATTACCGAATGTTTTAAATTTAAGATCTATCGTTTAGATTTAGAGAGTCACGATGTTAACGAGTCGGAGTGCAAAGTAAAACTGACTCGGTTATTGTCAAAGTCAGTGAAAAACCGTATATGTTTATGTTATGCAAGGCCAACTACCGCAAAAAGAAATTTTTAAGTATTGAAATATTTAATCGATATTATTTTAAGTTTCTCGCGAGTGTTGATCGTCTTCATGTTTAAACGAATGTACTACTGTTTAATTATCAGTTAGTTGTGCCAGTGTACTTTAATGATTGTTTAAATAATTAATAAATTACCGAATGTTTTAAATTTAAGTTCTATCGTTTAGATTTAGAGAGTCACGATTTTAATGAGTCGTAGTGCAAAGTAAAACTGACTCGGTTATTGTCAAAGTCAGTGAAAAACCGTTTATGTTTATATAATGCAAGGCCAACTACCGCAAAAAGAAATTTTTAATTATTGAAATATTTAATCGATATTATTTTAAGTTTCTCGCGAGTTTTGATCGTCTTCATGTTTAAACGAATGTACTACTGTTTAATTATCAGTTAGTTGTGCCAGTGTACTTTAATGATTGTTTAAATAATTAATAAATTACCGAAAGTATTAAATTTAAGATCTAGCGTTTAGATTTAGAGAGTCACGATTTTAACGATTCGGAGTGCAAAGTAAAACTGATTCGGTTATTGTCAAAGTCAGTGAAAAACCGTTTATGTTTATATAATGCAAGGCCAACTACCGCAAAAAGAAATTTTTAAGTATTGAAATATTTAATCGATATTATTTTAAGTTTCTCGCGAGTTTTATTCGTCTTAATGTTTAAACGAATGTACTATTGTTTAATTATTAGTTAGTTGTGCCAGTGTACTTTAATGATTGTTTAAATAATTAATAAATTACCGAAAATATTAAATTTAAGTTCTAGCGTTTAGATTTAGAGAGTCACGATGTTAACGAGTCGGAGTGCAAAGTAAAACTGACTCGGTTATTGTCAAAGTCAGTGAAAAACCGTTTATGTTTATATAATGCAAGGCCAACTACCGCAAAAAGTAATTTTTAAGTATTGAAATATTTAATCGATATTATTTTAAGTTTCTCGCGAGTTTTATTCGTCTTAATGTTTAAACGAATGTACTACTGTTTAATTATCAGTTATTTGTGCCTGTGTACTTTAATGATTGTTTAAATAATTAATAAATTACCGAAAGTATTAAATTTATGTTCTAGCGTTTAGATTTAGAGAGTCACGATGTTAACGAGTCGGAGTGCAATGTAAAACTGATTCGGTTATTGTCAAAGTCAGTGAAAATCCGTTTATGTTTATGTTATGCAAGGCCAACTACCGCAAAAAGAAATTTTTAAGTATTGAAATATTTAATCGATATTATTTTAAGTTTCTCGCGAGTTTTATTCGTCTTAATGTTTAAACGAATGTACTATTGTTTAATTATTAGTTAGTTGTGCCAGTGTACTTTAATGATTGTTTAAATAATTAATAAATTACCGAAAATATTAAATTTAAGTTCTAGCGTTTAGATTTAGAGAGTCACGATGTTAACGAGTCGGAGTGCAAAGTAAAACTGACTCGGTTATTGTCAAAGTCAGTGAAAAACCGTTTATGTTTATATAATGCAAGGCCAACTACCGCAAAAAGTAATTTTTAAGTATTGAAATATTTAATCGATATTATTTTAAGTTTCTCGCGAGTTTTATTCGTCTTAATGTTTAAACGAATGTACTACTGTTTAATTATCAGTTATTTGTGCCTGTGTACTTTAATGATTGTTTAAATAATTAATAAATTACCGAAAGTATTAAATTTATGTTCTAGCGTTTAGATTTAGAGAGTCACGATGTTAACGAGTCGGAGTGCAATGTAAAACTGATTCGGTTATTGTCAAAGTCAGTGAAAAACCGTTTATGTTTATGTTATGCAAGGCCAACTACCGCAAAAAGAAATTTTTAAGTATTGAAATATTTAATCGATATTATTTTAAGTTTCTCGCGAGTTTTGATCGTCTTCATGTTTAAACGAATGTACTACTGTTTAATTATCAGTTAGTTGTGCCAGTGTACTTTAATGATTGTTTAAATAATTAATAAATTACCGAATGTTTTAAATTTAAGATCTATCGTTTAGATTTAGAGAGTCACGATGTTAACGAGTCGGAGTGCAAAGTAAAACTGACTCGGTTATTGTCAAAGTCAGTGAAAAACCGTATATGTTTATGTTATGCAAGGCCAACTACCGCAAAAAGAAATTTTTAAGTATTGAAATATTTAATCGATATTATTTTAAGTTTCTCGCGAGTTTTGATCGTCTTCATGTTTAAACGAATGTACTACTGTTTAATTATCAGTTAGTTGTGCCAGTGTACTTTAATGATTGTTTAAATAATTAATAAATTACCGAATGTTTTAAATTTAAGTTCTATCGTTTAGATTTAGAGAGTCACGATTTTAATGAGTCGTAGTGCAAAGTAAAACTGACTCGGTTATTGTCAAAGTCAGTGAAAAACCGTTTATGTTTATATAATGCAAGGCCAACTACCGCAAAAAGAAATTTTTAATTATTGAAATATTTAATCGATATTATTTTAAGTTTCTCGCGAGTTTTGATCGTCTTCATGTTTAAACGAATGTACTACTGTTTAATTATCAGTTAGTTGTGCCAGTGTACTTTAATGATTGTTTAAATAATTAATAAATTACCGAAAGTATTAAATTTAAGATCTAGCGTTTAGATTTAGAGAGTCACGATTTTAACGATTCGGAGTGCAAAGTAAAACTGATTCGGTTATTGTCAAAGTCAGTGAAAAACCGTTTATGTTTATATAATGCAAGGCCAACTACCGCAAAAAGAAATTTTTAAGTATTGAAATATTTAATCGATATTATTTTAAGTTTCTCGCGAGTTTTATTCGTCTTAATGTTTAAACGAATGTACTATTGTTTAATTATTAGTTAGTTGTGCCAGTGTACTTTAATGATTGTTTAAATAATTAATAAATTACCGAAAATATTAAATTTAAGTTCTAGCGTTTAGATTTAGAGAGTCACGATGTTAACGAGTCGGAGTGCAAAGTAAAACTGACTCGGTTATTGTCAAAGTCAGTGAAAAACCGTTTATGTTTATATAATGCAAGGCCAACTACCGCAAAAAGTAATTTTTAAGTATTGAAATATTTAATCGATATTATTTTAAGTTTCTCGCGAGTTTTATTCGTCTTAATGTTTAAACGAATGTACTACTGTTTAATTATCAGTTATTTGTGCCTGTGTACTTTAATGATTGTTTAAATAATTAATAAATTACCGAAAGTATTAAATTTATGTTCTAGCGTTTAGATTTAGAGAGTCACGATGTTAACGAGTCGGAGTGCAATGTAAAACTGATTCGGTTATTGTCAAAGTCAGTGAAAAACCGTTTATGTTTATGTTATGCAAGGCCAACTACCGCAAAAAGAAATTTTTAAGTATTGAAATATTTAATCGATATTATTTTAAGTTTCTCGCAAGTTTTGATCGTCTTCATGTTTAAACGAATGTACTACTGTTTAATTATCAGTTAGTTGTGCCAGTGTACTTTAATGATTGTTTAAATAATTAATAAATTACCGAAAGTATTAAATTTAAGATCTAGCGTTTAGATTTAGAGAGTCACGATTTTAACGAGTCGGAGTGCAAAGTAAAACTGACTCGGTTATTGTCAAAGTCAGTGAAAAACCGTTTATGTTTATATAATGCAAGGCCAACTACCGCAAAAAGTAATTTTTAAGTATTGAAATATTTAATCGATATTATTTTAAGTTTCTCGCGAGTTTTATTCGTCTTAATGTTTAAACGAATGTACTACTGTTTAATTATCAGTTATTTGTGCCTGTGTACTTTAATGATTGTTTAAATAATTAATAAATTACCGAAAGTATTAAATTTATGTTCTAGCGTTTAGATTTAGAGAGTCACGATGTTAACGAGTCGGAGTGCAATGTAAAACTGATTCGGTTATTGTCAAAGTCAGTGAAAAACCGTATATGTTTATGTTATGCAAGGCCAACTACCGCAAAAAGAAATTTTTAAGTATTGAAATATTTAATCGATATTATTTTAAGTTTCTCGCAAGTTTTGATCGTCTTCATGTTTAAACGAATGTACTACTGTTTAATTATCAGTTAGTTGTGCCAGTGTACTTTAATGATTGTTTAAATAATTAATAAATTACCGAAAGTATTAAATTTAAGATCTAGCGTTTAGATTTAGTGAGTCACGATTTTAACGAGTCGGAGTGCAAAGTAAAACTGATTCGGTTATTGTCAAAGTCAGTGAAAAACCGTTTATGTTTATATAATGCAAGGCCAACTACCGCAAAAAGAAATTTTTAAGTATTGAAATATTTAATCGATATTATTTTAAGTTTCTCGCGAGTTTTGATCGTCTTCATGTTTAAACGAATGTACTACTGTTTAATTATCAGTTAGTTGTGCCAGTGTACTTTAATGATTGTTTAAATAATTAATAAATTACCGAATGTTTTAAATTTAAGATCTATCGTTTAGATTTAGAGAGTCACGATGTTAACGAGTCGGAGTGCAAAGTAAAACTGACTCGGTTATTGTCAAAGTCAGTGAAAAACCGTATATGTTTATGTTATGCAAGGCCAACTACCGCAAAAAGAAATTTTTAAGTATTGAAATATTTAATCGATATTATTTTAAGTTTCTCGCGAGTGTTGATCGTCTTCATGTTTAAACGAATGTACTACTGTTTAATTATCAGTTAGTTGTGCCAGTGTACTTTAATGATTGTTTAAATAATTAATAAATTACCGAATGTTTTAAATTTAAGTTCTATCGTTTAGATTTAGAGAGTCACGATTTTAATGAGTCGTAGTGCAAAGTAAAACTGACTCGGTTATTGTCAAAGTCAGTGAAAAACCGTTTATGTTTATATAATGCAAGGCCAACTACCGCAAAAAGAAATTTTTAATTATTGAAATATTTAATCGATATTATTTTAAGTTTCTCGCGAGTTTTGATCGTCTTCATGTTTAAACGAATGTACTACTGTTTAATTATCAGTTAGTTGTGCCAGTGTACTTTAATGATTGTTTAAATAATTAATAAATTACCGAAAGTATTAAATTTAAGATCTAGCGTTTAGATTTAGAGAGTCACGATTTTAACGATTCGGAGTGCAAAGTAAAACTGATTCGGTTATTGTCAAAGTCAGTGAAAAACCGTTTATGTTTATATAATGCAAGGCCAACTACCGCAAAAAGAAATTTTTAAGTATTGAAATATTTAATCGATATTATTTTAAGTTTCTCGCGAGTTTTATTCGTCTTAATGTTTAAACGAATGTACTATTGTTTAATTATTAGTTAGTTGTGCCAGTGTACTTTAATGATTGTTTAAATAATTAATAAATTACCGAAAATATTAAATTTAAGTTCTAGCGTTTAGATTTAGAGAGTCACGATGTTAACGAGTCGGAGTGCAAAGTAAAACTGACTCGGTTATTGTCAAAGTCAGTGAAAAACCGTTTATGTTTATATAATGCAAGGCCAACTACCGCAAAAAGTAATTTTTAAGTATTGAAATATTTAATCGATATTATTTTAAGTTTCTCGCGAGTTTTATTCGTCTTAATGTTTAAACGAATGTACTACTGTTTAATTATCAGTTATTTGTGCCTGTGTACTTTAATGATTGTTTAAATAATTAATAAATTACCGAAAGTATTAAATTTATGTTCTAGCGTTTAGATTTAGAGAGTCACGATGTTAACGAGTCGGAGTGCAATGTAAAACTGATTCGGTTATTGTCAAAGTCAGTGAAAATCCGTTTATGTTTATGTTATGCAAGGCCAACTACCGCAAAAAGAAATTTTTAAGTATTGAAATATTTAATCGATATTATTTTAAGTTTCTCGCGAGTTTTATTCGTCTTAATGTTTAAACGAATGTACTATTGTTTAATTATTAGTTAGTTGTGCCAGTGTACTTTAATGATTGTTTAAATAATTAATAAATTACCGAAAATATTAAATTTAAGTTCTAGCGTTTAGATTTAGAGAGTCACGATGTTAACGAGTCGGAGTGCAAAGTAAAACTGACTCGGTTATTGTCAAAGTCAGTGAAAAACCGTTTATGTTTATATAATGCAAGGCCAACTACCGCAAAAAGTAATTTTTAAGTATTGAAATATTTAATCGATATTATTTTAAGTTTCTCGCGAGTTTTATTCGTCTTAATGTTTAAACGAATGTACTACTGTTTAATTATCAGTTATTTGTGCCTGTGTACTTTAATGATTGTTTAAATAATTAATAAATTACCGAAAGTATTAAATTTATGTTCTAGCGTTTAGATTTAGAGAGTCACGATGTTAACGAGTCGGAGTGCAATGTAAAACTGATTCGGTTATTGTCAAAGTCAGTGAAAAACCGTTTATGTTTATGTTATGCAAGGCCAACTACCGCAAAAAGAAATTTTTAAGTATTGAAATATTTAATCGATATTATTTTAAGTTTCTCGCGAGTTTTGATCGTCTTCATGTTTAAACGAATGTACTACTGTTTAATTATCAGTTAGTTGTGCCAGTGTACTTTAATGATTGTTTAAATAATTAATAAATTACCGAATGTTTTAAATTTAAGATCTATCGTTTAGATTTAGAGAGTCACGATGTTAACGAGTCGGAGTGCAAAGTAAAACTGACTCGGTTATTGTCAAAGTCAGTGAAAAACCGTATATGTTTATGTTATGCAAGGCCAACTACCGCAAAAAGAAATTTTTAAGTATTGAAATATTTAATCGATATTATTTTAAGTTTCTCGCGAGTTTTGATCGTCTTCATGTTTAAACGAATGTACTACTGTTTAATTATCAGTTAGTTGTGCCAGTGTACTTTAATGATTGTTTAAATAATTAATAAATTACCGAATGTTTTAAATTTAAGTTCTATCGTTTAGATTTAGAGAGTCACGATTTTAATGAGTCGTAGTGCAAAGTAAAACTGACTCGGTTATTGTCAAAGTCAGTGAAAAACCGTTTATGTTTATATAATGCAAGGCCAACTACCGCAAAAAGAAATTTTTAATTATTGAAATATTTAATCGATATTATTTTAAGTTTCTCGCGAGTTTTGATCGTCTTCATGTTTAAACGAATGTACTACTGTTTAATTATCAGTTAGTTGTGCCAGTGTACTTTAATGATTGTTTAAATAATTAATAAATTACCGAAAGTATTAAATTTAAGATCTAGCGTTTAGATTTAGAGAGTCACGATTTTAACGATTCGGAGTGCAAAGTAAAACTGATTCGGTTATTGTCAAAGTCAGTGAAAAACCGTTTATGTTTATATAATGCAAGGCCAACTACCGCAAAAAGAAATTTTTAAGTATTGAAATATTTAATCGATATTATTTTAAGTTTCTCGCGAGTTTTATTCGTCTTAATGTTTAAACGAATGTACTATTGTTTAATTATTAGTTAGTTGTGCCAGTGTACTTTAATGATTGTTTAAATAATTAATAAATTACCGAAAATATTAAATTTAAGTTCTAGCGTTTAGATTTAGAGAGTCACGATGTTAACGAGTCGGAGTGCAAAGTAAAACTGACTCGGTTATTGTCAAAGTCAGTGAAAAACCGTTTATGTTTATATAATGCAAGGCCAACTACCGCAAAAAGTAATTTTTAAGTATTGAAATATTTAATCGATATTATTTTAAGTTTCTCGCGAGTTTTATTCGTCTTAATGTTTAAACGAATGTACTACTGTTTAATTATCAGTTATTTGTGCCTGTGTACTTTAATGATTGTTTAAATAATTAATAAATTACCGAAAGTATTAAATTTATGTTCTAGCGTTTAGATTTAGAGAGTCACGATGTTAACGAGTCGGAGTGCAATGTAAAACTGATTCGGTTATTGTCAAAGTCAGTGAAAATCCGTTTATGTTTATGTTATGCAAGGCCAACTACCGCAAAAAGAAATTTTTAAGTATTGAAATATTTAATCGATATTATTTTAAGTTTCTCGCGAGTTTTATTCGTCTTAATGTTTAAACGAATGTACTATTGTTTAATTATTAGTTAGTTGTGCCAGTGTACTTTAATGATTGTTTAAATAATTAATAAATTACCGAAAGTATTAAATTTAAGTTCTAGCGTTTAGATTTAGAGAGTCACGATGTTAACGAGTCGGAGTGCAAAGTAAAACTGACTCGGTTATTGTCAAAGTCAGTGAAAAACCGTTTATGTTTATATAATGCAAGGCCAACTACCGCAAAAAGTAATTTTTAAGTATTGAAATATTTAATCGATATTATTTTAAGTTTCTCGCGAGTTTTATTCGTCTTAATGTTTAAACGAATGTACTACTGTTTAATTATCAGTTATTTGTGCCTGTGTACTTTAATGATTGTTTAAATAATTAATAAATTACCGAAAGTATTAAATTTATGTTCTAGCGTTTAGATTTAGAGAGTCACGATGTTAACGAGTCGGAGTGCAATGTAAAACTGATTCGGTTATTGTCAAAGTCAGTGAAAAACCGTTTATGTTTATGTTATGCAAGGCCAACTACCGCAAAAAGAAATTTTTAAGTATTGAAATATTTAATCGATATTATTTTAAGTTTCTCGCAAGTTTTGATCGTCTTCATGTTTAAACGAATGTACTACTGTTTAATTATCAGTTAGTTGTGCCAGTGTACTTTAATGATTGTTTAAATAATTAATAAATTACCGAAAGTATTAAATTTAAGATCTAGCGTTTAGATTTAGAGAGTCACGATTTTAACGAGTCGGAGTGCAAAGTAAAACTGATTCGGTTATTGTCAAAGTCAGTGAAAAACCGTTTATGTTTATATAATGCAAGGCCAACTACCGCAAAAAGAAATTTTTAAGTATTGAAATATTTAATCGATATTATTTTAAGTTTCTCGCGAGTTTTGATCGTCTTCATGTTTAAACGAATGTACTACTGTTTAATTATCAGTTAGTTGTGCCAGTGTACTTTAATGATTGTTTAAATAATTAATAAATTACCGAATGTTTTAAATTTAAGATCTATCGTTTAGATTTAGAAAGTCACGATATTAACGAGTCGGAGTGCAAAGTAAAACTGACTCGGTTATTGTCAAAGTCAGTGAAAAACCGTTTATGTTTATATAATGCAAGGCCAACTACCGCAAAAAGAAATTATTAATTATTGAAATATTTTATCGATATTATTTTAAGTTTCTCGCGAGTTTTGATCGTCTTCATGTTTAAACGAATGTACTACTGTTTAATTATCAGTTAGTTGTGCCAGTGTACTTTAATGATTGTTTAAATAATTAATAAATTACCGAAAGTATTAAATTTAAGATCTAGCGTTTAGATTTAGAGAGTCACGATTTTAACGAGTCGGAGTGCAAAGTAAAACTGATTCGGTTATTGTCAAAGTCAGTGAAAAACCGTTTATGTTTATATAATGCAAGGCCAACTACCGCAAAAAGAAATTTTTAAGTATTGAAATATTTAATCGATATTATTTTAAGTTTCTCGCGAGTTTTATTCGTCTTAATGTTTAAACGAATGTACTATTGTTTAATTATTAGTTAGTTGTGCCAGTGTACTTTAATGATTGTTTAAATAATTAATAAATTACCGAAAATATTAAATTTAAGTTCTAGCGTTTAGATTTAGAGAGTCACGATGTTAACGAGTCGGAGTGCAAAGTAAAACTGACTCGGTTATTGTCAAAGTCAGTGAAAAACCGTTTATGTTTATATAATGCAAGGCCAACTACCGCAAAAAGTAATTTTTAAGTATTGAAATATTTAATCGATATTATTTTAAGTTTCTCGCGAGTTTTATTCGTCTTAATGTTTAAACGAATGTACTACTGTTTAATTATCAGTTATTTGTGCCTGTGTACTTTAATGATTGTTTAAATAATTAATAAATTACCGAAAGTATTAAATTTATGTTCTAGCGTTTAGATTTAGAGAGTCACGATGTTAACGAGTCGGAGTGCAATGTAAAACTGATTCGGTTATTGTCAAAGTCAGTGAAAATCCGTTTATGTTTATGTTATGCAAGGCCAACTACCGCAAAAAGAAATTTTTAAGTATTGAAATATTTAATCGATATTATTTTAAGTTTCTCGCGAGTTTTATTCGTCTTAATGTTTAAACGAATGTACTATTGTTTAATTATTAGTTAGTTGTGCCAGTGTACTTTAATGATTGTTTAAATAATTAATAAATTACCGAAAATATTAAATTTAAGTTCTAGCGTTTAGATTTAGAGAGTCACGATGTTAACGAGTCGGAGTGCAAAGTAAAACTGACTCGGTTATTGTCAAAGTCAGTGAAAAACCGTTTATGTTTATATAATGCAAGGCCAACTACCGCAAAAAGTAATTTTTAAGTATTGAAATATTTAATCGATATTATTTTAAGTTTCTCGCGAGTTTTGATCGTCTTCATGTTTAAACGAATGTACTACTGTTTAATTATCAGTTAGTTGTGCCAGTGTACTTTAATGATTGTTTAAATAATTAATAAATTACCGAATGTTTTAAATTTAAGATCTATCGTTTAGATTTAGAAAGTCACGATATTAACGAGTCGGAGTGCAAAGTAAAACTGACTCGGTTATTGTCAAAGTCAGTGAAAAACCGTTTATGTTTATATAATGCAAGGCCAACTACCGCAAAAAGAAATTATTAATTATTGAAATATTTTATCGATATTATTTTAAGTTTCTCGCGAGTTTTGATCGTCTTCATGTTTAAACGAATGTACTACTGTTTAATTATCAGTTAGTTGTGCCAGTGTACTTTAATGATTGTTTAAATAATTAATAAATTACCGAAAGTATTAAATTTAAGATCTAGCGTTTAGATTTAGAGAGTCACGATGTTAACGAGTCGGAGTGCAAAGTAAAACTGATTCGGTTATTGTCAAAGTCAGTGAAAAACCGTTTATGTTTATATAATGCAAGGCCAACTACCGCAAAAAGAAATTTTTAAGTATTGAAATATTTAATCGATATTATTTTAAGTTTCTCGCGAGTTTTGATCGTCTTCATGTTTAAACGAATGTACTACTGTTTAATTATCAGTTAGTTGTGCCAGTGTACTTTAATGATTGTTTAAATAATTAATAAATTACCGAATGTTTTAAATTTAAGTTCTATCGTTTAGATTTAGAGAGTCACGATTTTAATGAGTCGGAGTGCAAAGTAAAACTGACTCGGTTATTGTCAAAGTCAGTGAAAAACCGTTTATGTTTATATAATGCAAGGCCAACTACCGCAAAAAGAAATTTTTAAGTATTGAAATATTTAATCGATATTATTTTAAGTTTCTCGCAAGTTTTGATCGTCTTCATGTTTAAACGAATGTACTACTGTTTAATTATCAGTTAGTTGTGCCAGTGTACTTTAATGATTGTTTAAATAATTAATAAATTACCGAAAGTATTAAATTTAAGATCTAGCGTTTAGATTTAGAGAGTCACGATTTTAACGAGTCGGAGTGCAAAGTAAAACTGATTCGGTTATTGTCAAAGTCAGTGAAAAACCGTTTATGTTTATATAATGCAAGGCCAACTACCGCAAAAAGAAATTTTTAAGTATTGAAATATTTAATCGATATTATTTTAAGTTTCTGGCGAGTTTTGATCGTCTTCATGTTTAAACGAATGTACTACTGTTTAATTATCAGTTAGTTGTGCCAGTGTACTTTAATGATTGTTTAAATAATTAATAAATTACCGAATGTTTTAAATTTAAGATCTATCGTTTAGATTTAGAAAGTCACGATATTAACGAGTCGGAGTGCAAAGTAAAACTGACTCGGTTATTGTCAAAGTCAGTGAAAAACCGTTTATGTTTATATAATGCAAGGCCAACTACCGCAAAAAGAAATTATTAATTATTGAAATATTTTATCGATATTATTTTAAGTTTCTCGCGAGTTTTGATCGTCTTCATGTTTAAACGAATGTACTACTGTTTAATTATCAGTTAGTTGTGCCAGTGTACTTTAATGATTGTTTAAATAATTAATAAATTACCGAAAGTATTAAATTTAAGATCTAGCGTTTAGATTTAGAGAGTCACGATGTTAACGAGTCGGAGTGCAAAGTAAAACTGATTCGGTTATTGTCAAAGTCAGTGAAAAACCGTTTATGTTTATATAATGCAAGGCCAACTACCGCAAAAAGAAATTTTTAAGTATTGAAATATTTAATCGATATTATTTTAAGTTTCTCGCGAGTTTTGATCGTCTTCATGTTTAAACGAATGTACTACTGTTTAATTATCAGTTAGTTGTGCCAGTGTACTTTAATGATTGTTTAAATAATTAATAAATTACCGAATGTTTTAAATTTAAGTTCTATCGTTTAGATTTAGAAAGTCACGATATTAACGAGTCGGAGTGCAAAGTAAAACTGACTCGGTTATTGTCAAAGTCAGTGAAAAACCGTTTATGTTTATATAATGCAAGGCCAACTACCGCAAAAAGAAATTTTTAAGTATTGAAATATTTTATCGATATTATTTTAAGTTTCTCGCGAGTTTTGATCGTCTTCATGTTTAAACGAATGTACTACTGTTTAATTATCAGTTAGTTGTGCCAGTGTACTTTAATGATTGTTTAAATAATTAATAAATTACCGAAAGTATTAAATTTAAGATCTAGCGTTTAGATTTAGAGAGTCACGATTTTAACGAGTCGGAGTGCAAAGTAAAACTGATTCGGTTATTGTCAAAGTCAGTGAAAAACCGTTTATGTTTATATAATGCAAGGCCAACTACCGCAAAAAGAAATTTTTAAGTATTGAAATATTTAATCGATATTATTTTAAGTTTCTCGCGAGTTTTATTCGTCTTAATGTTTAAACGAATGTACTATTGTTTAATTATTAGTTAGTTGTGCCAGTGTACTTTAATGATTGTTTAAATAATTAATAAATTACCGAAAATATTAAATTTAAGTTCTAGCGTTTAGATTTAGAGAGTCACGATGTTAACGAGTCGGAGTGCAAAGTAAAACTGACTCGGTTATTGTCAAAGTCAGTGAAAAACCGTTTATGTTTATATAATGCAAGGCCAACTACCGCAAAAAGTAATTTTTAAGTATTGAAATATTTAATCGATATTATTTTAAGTTTCTCGCGAGTTTTATTCGTCTTAATGTTTAAACGAATGTACTCCTGTTTAATTATCAGTTATTTGTGCCTGTGTACTTTAATGATTGTTTAAATAATTAATAAATTACCGAAAGTATTAAATTTATGTTCTAGCGTTTAGATTTAGAGAGTCACGATGTTAACGAGTCGGAGTGCAATGTAAAACTGATTCGGTTATTGTCAAAGTCAGTGAAAAACCGTTTATGTTTATGTTATGCAAGGCCAACTACCGCAAAAAGAAATTTTTAAGTATTGAAATATTTAATCGATATTATTTTAATTTTCTCGCGAATGTTAGTCGCTTTTACGTTTAAACAAATGTGCTATTGTTTAGTTATTAGTTAATGGTAACCGTGTACATTAATGATTGTTTAAATAATTATTATATTACCGAAATTATCAAATTTAAGTTCTCCCGTTAAGATTTAGTGTCTCAAATCAGATATAATATCGGATATATTAAATAATAAAATGCTTTATCTATATCCCCATGGAGACACTAGAAATGAACAATATTGAAAAATAGGAAATACTAAATTTTGATTGAATATAAATGCAGCCATTAGCTCGACAGTACTTGCGTTATTTACAATTATCATATATCGCAAGTAATATCGATTACCAGGTCTCACCGCATGGAGGTTGCTGCATATGGAGACCCACGGGCTAACGACTCTACTGTTAATATCATTATTATAACATATTCAATAATAATTATTATAATTTGGAAAAAGAAAGAAAGAAACAATCGCGGAACGAATCACAAATTTTTTTCTAATCAATCGCGATTAGACGAAAATTTATGAATCCGTTTGATATCGACCTACGTACCCGGTAAAGAATAGAGCCCTTCATATGGAATTCTATTCCCTTTAAACTAACGTGGACGCACCGCGCATAATGTACATTAAATAAAAAATACAACGGAACGCTTAACATACGCATATAATACACCTTATATATAACACGCCTATAATACACATTATACATACATACGTATGTATAATACGCCTATAATATATATATACATATATAATACGCCTATAATATATATATACATATATAATACGCCTATAATATATATATACATATATAACAAGCCTATAATATACCTTGTATATAGCTCGCCTACAATATCTATATAATACGCCTTCTATATAAAATTATGCGTATCATTCAATATTATTTCATAATAAGAATATCTAATATTATATAGATATCTTCTTATTATCTATAACACAACAGAAATAATATCAATGATTGGCTAATTTATTTATTTTTTTGTCGCAGTATATTCTCTTATCATCTAATTATTAATATATAATTATATACTTCATATGATGAATTATATCTTCATATGATGTAAACAGTGCAGCTACCTATGAACATAAAACATCTAAACTACTTCATAATTAATCAAGAAGCAATGGAAATAATATGCGAATTTCATATTCCAAATCAGCAATCACCTGTAAACATAAAACATCTAAACAATTTCGTAATTAATCAAGAAGCAATGGAAATAATATGCGAATTTCATATTCCAAATCAGCATTCACCTGTAAACATAAAACATCTAAACTATTTCATGATTATTAAACAAGAAACAATCGAAATAATGTGTGAATTTTATATAATAATCCTGCAGTCACCTGTAAACATAAAACGTCAAAAACATTTCATAATTAAATAAGAAGCAATTAAAATAATGTGTAAATTTCATATCATAAATTAGCATTCTGCTGTCCACGGTCACCTGTGAATATAAAGCATCAGAAACACTTTATAATTGAGCAAGAAGCAATCGAAACAATTAGCAAAATTTATATAATGAACGAACAACCTATGGACATAAGAAATTCATATAATTTTATTACTTTCTGCAAATAAAAAATATATTAACAAATGAGTTATTTTATACCCATATACACACACACACACATACACATGAAACACTCTCACGAACGAAAAGAACAACCAACGACGTTTTGAATCAAATCTTGCCGATTTAGACGATATCTCCTGAAACAGAAATCAACTCTGTTTAGATAGATTAAAAATTTCTTTTAATATTTCCAATGAATAAAAATAAATAATTGCAAACGATTCATCATCAATCCTTTATTTATGTTTTATAATTCCAATTCTTCATTCAAGTCCATGATGATTAGCATTTGAGAAACCTGAAACACAAATCTATTTTACATAAGGTATTCATAAGGTATTCATAATATTTAAACAATATGTTTTAATGTTATATACTACGATAGTACGACGAATCTTGAAATATTACTTCCAACACACCCTTGTTAATAACCACTGATACGTAAAGGAATATTTTCCAATATTTAACCTCGGAACGTTAAAAGGATGACTCTCTGTAACAGAAAACTACATAAAAACGCATGTGTGGAAAGACAAAATTATATCTACAATCCATGGCTAAACATTTTCATAATTTTGATAATTTAATAAATTAAAAATTTTATATATATATATTCAGCCATAGATCGTAATGCTGAAATAAAAGGGAAAAAAAATTAAAATAAAAACAAAATTAGCACTGAATATGTAGAATTCTCGATGCATTAGAAAAAAATGTTTTACGTTTAAATAAAAATATAATATATATGGATATATATATAAAAAAAGAATTGCATACTAAATTGTCAATTAGTTGATACAATTACAAATACGTATTAGAAATTATTCAAGATACGTTATGAAAAAAGGAAAAGAATTGTAAATATTTCACAATATTTAAGAATTAAGCCGCGTTAAAAAAATAGCAAACATATACTGCACCTTGTTTCGTCTTACAAAATGCATACGCAATTTTGTATACTGCTATAAACATATCCATAACGAGATCAAATCTATATTTAATCGATAAAATACACATATCTTATATCATTACGTTTATACTAACGCGAAATATGCAGTTACATCAAGTGTCCCATGTACACATTACATCGTTTACATGTAAGACACTTTTTTATCTACTAAATTATAAAAAATATAGTAATACGATTTCACAACTTTAGAACCATGTATTTTGTATATGTATATGAAATAGAAAAATATTACGCGTATTAGAGAAAAAAAGTTTTAATATATTCTTGCATATATATGCTCACGAATTTATTTCGTCGCCACTGCTTATTTTAACACAGATCCTGACTTCCCTATAATTACATCAAGTCTTATAGATTTTTAATCAGAATAATTAGAATCCGTATAATAAGATGATGATGGTTACGACATATGAGTTGTTTTACAACTCGTGGTTATCGATTTAATAGAATTATTACATAGTAGTAATCATAGAAAAAATTTAATATTATTCTGAAATAAAAATCTACATGCTTGAGAATCCCAGGTGCATTCCTGAATGCAGGCCTGTCCCTATTCTAAACTATTTTCATCCCCACTCCTGAGTGGGGCAGCCTTTTTGTTCGTTTTATTTATATACCAAGACTTATGCATTTTTATTCCACAAAATAATTATATTTATTTAATATATGTATAAACATTTCTTAAAAAATCATTGTCATGTCATTCACTATCTCAATTTCTTCTGAATCTTTCATATATATGTAGAAGTGCAATAAAAATATATATTCTTATGTTATTATAAAGTCTTTCATTCGATAATCATATTTAAATAATATGGAATAAAAATGCATACCCTTGACATATATTATGCACTCCTGAGTGCAAGGCTGTTCATTTCAATATCATATCGCTGGAACAGTAAGATTTATACATTTCTAATCAGAAAGATACAAATTGTCTTTGAATTCATTTGCACTCTACTTAAATATAAATATACGTATTGTATTAGAAAGAGTATGAAATATTCTTGATTTATTTATTAGATTAATTTCGTTTCTTTGAAAGAAAAATTATGAGAGTAGAAAATTTAAATATTTATTAATTATATACTTTCATTTATTATATGTCATTCAATATATACAAGTGCCTTTTTCCTTACGTATTTTTGTATCTTTCTGAACGAAAAATGTATATCCTTACTGTGATATGTTCATCTGCATTTTTAATGCAGGTATGTACTTACTGTGGACCTATCATATGCACTCCTGAGTGCGGGCAAGCCATTTCAATAGTTTCGTTTATATACCAAGACTTATCCATTTTTTATTCCAAAAATAATCACATTTCTCTCACATATGTATAAACATTTGTTAATACTATTTATATCTTCCCAATATTTCTTATGAAACTTTCATATATATATAAAATAAAAATACTTCCTCTTTCTCTTCCTCTCTCCCTCTCTCTCATATATATACTTATTAATTCTCTCATTTCATATTCATTTGTTGATACATTTTGGAATAAAAATGGATACCCTTGACATATTGTAATATGCACTCCTGAGTGCTGGCTGCCATTCATTTCGTTTCATTCATCTAGCAAGACTTACACATTTCTTATCGGAATGATTCAAATTTTCTTTCGTTCAATTCTGCACCATTTAAATATCCTTCAGTTATTATATATTAAATAAAATATAAAATTCATTTGTTTATCGTTAGACAAGTTTAACGTATTGAAAAGAATATCATCAGAGATTGATATATTTATATATTTCTTCATTAAGTATCCTTATCAGTGCATTCATTCGTTCATATTTGATCATTCCGAATATGAAATGTATATCCTTACTATAATATGTTCATCTGCATTTTTATGCAGGTATGTACTTACTGTGGACCTATCATATGCACTCCTGAGTGCGGGCAAGCCATTTCAATAGTTTCGTTTATATACCAAGGCTTATCCATTTTTTATTCCAAAAATAATCACATTTCTCTCACATATGTATAAACATTTGTTAATACTATTTATATCTTCCCAATATTTCTTATGAAACTTTCATATATATATAAAATAAAAATACTTCCTCTTTCTCTTCCTCTCTCCCTCTCTCTCATATATATACTTATTAATTCTCTCATTTCATATTCATTTGTTGATACATTTTGGAGTAAAAATGGATACCCTTGACATATTGTAATATGCACTCCTGAGTGCTGGCTGCCATTCATTTCGTTTCATTCATCTAGCAAGACTTACACATTTCTTATCAGAATGATTCTAAATGTCTTTTGATTTATTTGCACTGTTTAAATATAATTAAATTATTATATATGGATTAAATATTAGTTTTCCTATTCATTATTAGATAACTTTATTTTCTTGAAAAGTATATTGCGAAATATTTAAATATTTGTTCATTAAGTATCTTCATCAGTGCTTTCTCTCATTTATTTACTTTTGATCATTCTGAATGAGAAATGTATATCCTTACTATAATATATTCATCTGCATTCCTGAATGCAGGCATATTATCCTTCCTCATTGTCAATCATCAAGTTTTGTAGATTTTTAATCAGAATAATCAGAATAATTAGAATAAGCAAAATAGTCAGAATAAGCTGAATAATCAGAATAATGAAAGTCTGATTGCAAAAGGATGATGATGATAATGTAAAATCAGGAAATTGTAAAAATGATCTTACAATCCTGCCTTCACATTATTTACCGCATATGGACCATTGAGCGACCCGCGGTAGTGCTTTGTTGACATGTAGGTATGAAGTATGTATATATCTCGTATATATACATACGCATTATGCAGTTATGAAAATAAAAGGTAAAAAAAAATCCGATTATTCTGAATTAAAAATCAACATGCTTGGGTAATCCATATGCACTCCTGAGTGCCAATACTGCTGCAGGCCACGGACGTCCACACAATAATTAACGAGCGTGACTCTAGTTTTGTAACTAAAAATCTACATTAAGAAATGACTCTACTTTATTTACTTTAAAACTTTTAAATGCAAGGACTCGACTTTAACATAAAATTTAAAAGGGAGGGCGACTCGACTTTAATTTAAAATTTAAAAGGTGGGCGACTCGACTTCAATTTAAAATTTAAAGGGAGGGCGACTCGACTGTAGATAAAAAAAAAAATAAACAAAAGCAAGGGGGACAAACAAGACAATACTTTAACATGAAAAATTGACTCTACTTTTAAAAGAAAAACTCGACTTTACTTTAAGAAAAAAGAAATTGCAAAGACTCTATTAACTAATAACGACATTGCAAAAGCTTGACTTTAATTGAGCAAATACCGTACGCGTGTGCGGAACGCCGTAGCAAGGAGATGGAATGGTCCATCATCTCCGATCCAGGAACAAACTACTACGAGCATAAGTGTCAACGTGGTAAAGGGGTAAATGGGATTTTGATAAGACCACGAGCCATTAACGAAGGGTTCGACATGCCGACCACCTTCGAAAAATGACTCGTAGTCGATAGTTGCCCTCTTGAGCCACAATTTGTGGGGGCCTCTTCGGCACATAGCCTCTTCTTGCTTCGTGCCCTAACCACTGCATTGGAGCATTCCCTACGTGCGACGCATGAAAAGTTTACGCGTCAAAAAACGCCCTACCGTTCAAAGCAACGCACCCACGAAAATTGACATACCGCAGTGGTTTATACTATAAGAATGAAATCGTCCCTAATCTAAAACCGACCTATCCCGACCTGATCTCACTTTACGCAACAAGACTCAAACCGCTCGTGTTAGCCTATGCATATTTAACGAGACGCGATAGACGCAAGTTAAAAGGAGTTGGGAAGTAAACAACACTGGTTCGTTGGTTGTTTATTCTGTTTTGGTTTTTGTTCTTTATTTAGCTTAACCTAACGAGCAGTAAGTGCTTGCGACGTAAAGTATCGATTTCTCCTAAATAGTTAAACCACTGAGGCATGGCAAAATTCGCGAATGCATCACCCCAAACGGCACTGACGAATCCCAACGCGTATCCTTAACTGCGTTCCTGCTCTACCTGAGTGCGTCTCGATTTTCTAAGTTTTATTTATTTATTTATTTATTCATATTAAAAAAGAAAGAAAAGAAAAATGAAAGATTTATTAATATTTGACTTGTATACCGTTAAGCTATCCTAGCCTGCGGAAAATCAATGGACTCAAAGAATCCACCAATCGTGCACATTTACACAGGCACATTTAATCGAATGCTCCAGCAGACATTATATTCATTCTAATCGATGAACCTATTACAAACTAAGATTAACTGCTTGCACTTAATGATGAAAAAAGTTTCGGTAAAAAGTTAAGATCCACGAGAACCGTAATATTTCCATTTCGCGTACGCGAGTATATTCTACCGTGAGCGAGAGCTCACACAAAAGGAGGAAGAGGGGGAGGGTAGTAATGGTGATAGTCATAATAGTTAACGTATAGAGAACGTTAACGAAGAGTTGCAAAAAACCTTATACAACTCTAATACACACCGCATAAGGGCCTTTGAGCGACCCGCGGTAGCAGTATCGACATCTAGGTATGAAATATGTATATATCTCGTATATATACATACGCATTATGCGGTTATGAGATTTGGGATGGGAAAAGAAAGAAAAATATATATATACAGATTCGTAAATATATAAAGAATCGCGAAGTGCAAGCGTTAATTTATAACTAAGTATAGAACAAGTTCGAAATTCTTTGCTAAGTTCAAAAGATATGGGATGCAATCTAATGTTCTCATTGGGTGCAAAGTTTTTCGAACTGTTTTATACTGATATAGATCGTGCGATGCGAAGTGTCAGCAAAAAATCTAAAAAAAAAAAAAGGATAAAAGATAATTCAGACATCCTGAAAGATCGTAAAATTTGCTGAAACTTCGCGAATCCCCGTAGACGGGACTTCCCACTCCTGAGTGAGAATCGGATCCAACGTCTTCCGGTCCCTACCTACTTATATAATATAAATGTTCACATTCGCTCAGAAAAGGTATGCTACCTGCCTGCCTATCACCTATATTTAAAAATTGCAAGGCATTCACACCAACACACACACTCCACGGTTCTCTCACACACCACCAGGGTGCAAAGGCCTACACTAGAGAGCATGCCCCGGGGCACCTCCGTCACCCTAGTTCAACCGCGTATTTTTCTAATATATTATGAGTACGTACCAATTGCTGTAATCGTCTGCCAAGGCTGATGATTATTGCATATATGACTAAAGCAAAAATACTAGTACATACTAGTATACACATGGATACTAGTAATATATACGAGTATTTATAATTTTCCACAGAACAATGTGGTAACTCTATGCAAAACGATATTTAACATAATAAGATATTTATATTTATTTATAATTGATTAAAAAGTTATCGCGAAACGATGTACAATGCACCACCTAAGACGCACATACAGGTGCAAGGTACACCGTTGCAATCACTAGCACAATGACAGCCGCCAAAAGGAAATCTACAGTTATTATATAACTAACCCACGCTAACCGTTTCTCACCCATACGAGTAACACCTGGGCAAACGCATGGATGAGAACGCAGAAAGCACGGGGGGGAGAAACGGGTATTAATATAATTAGAGCTGAAAATCCTGATCTAAAAAATGATTAACTTATAAACTAGGCCTAAGCGGACTGTGACTCTACGAGAAAATATTCATTGAAATATTTAATATATTGAAAAATTTTATATATTGAAAAATTTAATATATTGAAAAATTTAATTTATTGAAAAATTTAATTTATTGAAAAATTTAATTTATATTAAAAAACAACCTCGGACGATTCCTTTCATTAAATGGCTGTTCTAATGAAAGAACGGGGATTGTGATCCACCATTTAACTGACAGAATCTATCCGTCGCGGAAGGGGTTTGTCTTCTTGCTCATTTCTTGGTATATCGAGATATATCGAAATATCGTAGCAAATCGCGATTAAATAAACTAAGTACGAAGCAATGCATTTAACGTAAACAACGTTATAATGCTTTATTTGGACGAAATCGGGTAAATTAATGCCCGATTTCATTACTAATATCGCGAGCAAAGACGAGGGAAAAAGTGCTAATTTTAATTGCACTGTTAATTATAAACGACTTTGAAACAAGAAGACCCTAGCCTGACATATATATATATATATACACAATAATAATAAATTGGCAATAATAAGAGTTAACTACACATATAGGGAACCACTCGTGAATAAAATCTTAAAGAGATCTTAATCACGGACACTTTTGCTCGTTTCGAACGGAAAACATCTACGAATACAACCAGTAACCCGTGCCGATATGGACCTTTCATCCTCGGCATGATGGGCACCGGAGGAACTTAAAATTTTTCACTTACTACTTGAGAAGTTCTGCGATGGCTCCAAAACACTCGTCCCCCTCGACGTTGGTCGAACGACGTCGTGAAGTTGGTTGAAATTATCGTTGAATCGTTGAATCGTTGAATCGACGATACCGATGATTATTCTGTAATTAAAATCGTATAGAAAAAGATTAATTATATGTTACATATAGAAAGGATATCTTTGATGAATGAAAATGATCGAAAAATATTTGATCTCAACGATGAGTGAGAGGTAACGATTGGAAGAAAAAAATATACTTACATGTTATTGTATCCAGACGAGGCTTTACATTCGTCGTTAAAGATGCAGAGGATGAATGTTTTAAATTCACACTTTCGACCATAACAATATTTATCGCGAACGCAATCCTCTTCCACCGTATTGGCCGAAAGTGTGTTAATGATTCTAACAACGCGGCGAACAAATAGTTTTAACAAGAATATGACATAAATTCTTGTTTTTTGTTTTATTAACGCGACCGAGAAATTCTAATCGGCGAACAACACTGACTCTAATTCGCGATTGTGTTTGATTTTATCTGATTTTTAAAGCAACTCGTTCGGTTGCAAAACAATCAAACTATATTTCGCACAAGCACTGACTCTAAGATCGCATTGCGCGCGATCGACAACTGAAGACCTGTCGAAGAAATAATTGTTAAAACAAGCTGTGGCTTTTGCTTTTACAATTTCCGTCATATTAAATATTATTTGTATCGAATAGAAAATATTAAATATCATATATCATATTATTCAAACTACATGATCTAAAATTATAAACTTGTATTACATCTTTTGCATGCCATAATAATAAAAGGATAACATTCAAAAGATGTAACTGCAAAATTTGTAAACTACATTGTGAAAAATCAATGTGTAAAAGCAAACGATCAAAATCGCGTCGTATCTATCGTTTAGAAATGGATATGATCGCGATAGGGATATGTTCACAGAAATATAGTAATTGCATGGATACCTATAAATCATAATAGATATAGCATCGAAGTAAAACTAGACGAGGAGCGGTAATATTAAAATTATAACATTTATCATATTTAATTAAGCGATTAAACGTATCTTGAAATTTTATTCTATTTTAATTTAACTCTTGTTATACCTCAATTAAATTTTTATTATTCTTGGTGCTCCTTAATATTCTTTAAATTCAATGTAAAATATGTTGCAAAAATTATTAACGAATTAAAATTTTATCAAAAATATTTTCTAATGCACCGAACGTCAGCCTTTGGCCCGGTAGTGCGTACGTTGTATTATGTATAAAACATAAACGTTCGCAATACCGACTTCCGGATCTCACCACATGGAGGTAGCTGCGTATGGAGATCCATTTATAAATTTATAAAAATCCAAGAGTATTATTAATATAGAATAAAAGTGATTAAATTTATGAATAAATATGTATATGTATATAACGTGTATATAACGTGTAAATGCGATCTTTTTATTCAACGCAACAAATGCTACGTATATCGAAGTCTGTTATGATATAAAATAAAATGAATAATCTTTAAATGATTCGTAAATGAAACTTACAAAATATTCTATATAATATTAATAAAGTAAACAAACGGGAATTAACGAAGTGAGAACAGGTTCGAACACGTCTGAAAAGCTACTCGTGCGGAAGACGAACGACAACACCGCTTCGATTGTTTATATCTGTTTTTACCTGTATAGACTTGTTTCCTAAATTCTCGGAATCAAGCTATTATTTATTGTTTATATCTTAATCTCTCTCTCTCTCTCTCTCTCTCTCTCTCTCTCTGTCTCTTGATTAAAAGTATCGCCGTATTTATTTAAAAATATATAGACTTACGTGTGCGTACCGGACGATGCGTTTCAAATATTATTTCTGCCGTACCACGTAGTTTTTCTTCTTATTGTTCGCAAGCTGCTCGAAAAGCTGAAAAATTTCAGATTGATATTAGTGGAATAGAAAATAAATTGTATAAGAATATATATTCGTGCAGAAGTTAAAGATATTTGCACTTGTTCGTGAGAAAAATATCTACACGTATATATATAGATATATATATATGAAACTCGAATATACGCTGAAATACAATCGGGCACGGCTAATTAATGAAGATTTATTAATTAGAGCATCGCTGAAAGACGAGAAAAGTATCGATGCCGCGAAAATAAAGCTGGAAAATTCGAGAAATAAGTGTGACGTCATAGGCTGCAAAAGACCGATTTTATTTTCGCGAATATCTCTTAAACGAGATGATGCCCCGACTTGATAATTCACACGCGTGAAAAACGCATTTTCGGAAATCGATTGATATATAAAACCAAGATGTACGTTAAAAAATAATATATTAATTACCTGTAACTAACGGAACGACGAGGGTCTGATGTCAACGACACGACGAAACAATTACAAATGGCGGAAGAACCAATAGCGGAAGCATAACAGACCCACGCGCATGCGCGTTACTCATCTGTCATGGCTTTCCTAGGCCCGCGAACACGTCATTTTTCGATCTATTATACGAAAATATAGAAACATTAAAGACATGATATAAGAACCTAAAAACTATCTAAACGGATGCTATTTTAGTCCAAAATAACAAATCTGATCATTGAAATTCAATAGCTAATAGAAATATAACACAAAAGCACGAAAAATGTTCGAATAAAATACTTTCGATAATTATAGAATTATTTGAACGATGAATAACGAATACGAAATAGAATGGACTAGAGAATAACTTCAGAAAAATATTGAAATATTTATCCGATATTATTTTAAGTTTCTCGCGAACGTTAGTCGTTTTAATGTTTAAACGAATGTACTATTGTTTAATTATTAGTTAATTGTTCTCCGTGTACATTAAATCAAAATAAATAAAAATACAAAAACAGAACATAAGAAACCATTCACGAGTAAATCTCCGAAGAAATTTACTCGTGGTCACTCAAAATGCTCTCCAACTACTAATCAATTAAGCCCAATCACTCGTGCCAATTCGAACCTAGCATCCTCGACATAATCGAACGATCGGAGGGATTTAAAAATTCACTCACTACATATGAAGTTCTGCGATGGCTCCAAAACACTCGTCCGCGATTTAGGTCGAAATTTAGGGTGGATGATTCTTAATTGGATGAACGTGAGGTAGGTCGACATCGAAGTTGGTCGATATTATCCTCTTCGTTGATGCACTGACTCTATTACGCGATAGTTATTTTTTAAACGGACGAACACTGACTCTACTTCGCGAAACTCTATTGTCATTAATATATACAGTCTGTGCGACTGTTGAAAAAAGGTATTAAACTTTGCGAACAAACACTGACTCTAACGACTGCATTGCACGCAGTCGATGGAAAGACACTTGTCGTTTAAATCGCGAAACGCGAACGAACAAACACTGCTTCTACTTCGCAATATTTTTATTTTTAGCGAATAAATACACACGATTAATTCATTGCTACGCGCGCAATTGCAATGAAGTTCTGAAAAAGAAAAATACAAACGTTCTAATTAAGATCACTGTTATAATAAGAAATTGTAGAAATATAATGAGAGATCTATGATATAGAAATATACTTAATTTAAATATTCGTTGAAGCGCGCAAAAAAAGACATCCTTATTAATGGGCTTCGATTATTCTTCATCCGAATCCAATGGAAGACAGATCCAGTAACCGTACAGTACATAACATAAGCTCAATTACATACAGATAAAATTTTAAAGTATTGAAATATTTGACCGAAATTATTTTAAGTATCTCGCGAGTTTTATTCGTCCTAATGTTTAAACGAATGAACTATTGTTTAATTATTAGTTAATTGTACCCGAGTACCCGTGTACATTAATGATTGTTTAAATAATTAATAAATTACCGAATATATTAAATTTAAGATCTAGCGTTTAGATTTAGAGAGTAACGATGTTAAAGAGTCAGAGTGCAAAGTAAAGCTGACTGAGTTATTGTCAAAGTCAGTGAAAAACCGTTTATGTTTATATAATGCAAGGCCAACTACCGCAAAAAGAAATTTTTAAGTATTGAAATATTTAATCGATATTATTTTAAGTTTCTCGCGAATTTTATTCGTCTTAATGTTTAAACGAATGTACTACAGTTTAATTATCAGTTAGTTGTGCCAGTGTACTTTAATGATTGATTAAATAATTAATAAATTACCGAAAGTATTAAATTTAAGTTCTAGCGTTTAGATTTAGAGAGTCACGATGTTAACGAGTCGGAGTGCAAAGTAAAACTGACTCGGTTATTGTCAAAGTCAATGAAAAACCGTTTAAGTTTATATAATGCAAGGCCAACTACCGCAAAAAGAAATTTTTAAGTATTGAAATATTTAATCGATATTATTTTAAGTTTCTCGCGAGTTTTGATCGTCTTCATGTTTAAACGAATGTACTATTGTTTAATTATTATTTAATTGTACCCGTGTACATTAATGATTGTTTAAATAATTAATAAATTACCGAAAGTATTAAATTCAAGTTCTAGCGTTTAAATTTAGAGAGTCACGATGTTAACAAGTCGAAGTGCAAAGTAAAACTGACTCGGTTATTGTCAGAATCAGTGAAAAACTGTTTATGTTTATATTATCCAAGGCCAACTACCGCAAAAAGAAATTTTTAAGTATTGAAATATTTAATCGATATTATTTTAAGTTTCTCGCAAGTTTTGATCGTCTTCATGTTTAAACGAATGTACTATTGTTTAATTATTAGTTAGTTGTGCCAGTGTACTTTAATGATTGTTTAAATAATTAATGAATTACCGAAAGTATTAAATTCAAGTTCAAGCGTTTAGATTTCGAGAGTCCCGATGTTTAGAAGTCGGAGTGCAAAGTAAAACTGACTCGGTTATTGTCAAAGTCAGTGAAAAAACGTTTATGTTTATGTTATGCAAGGCCAACTACCGCAAAAAGAAATTTTTATGTATTGAAATATTTAATCGATATTATTTTAAGTTTCTCGCAAGTTTTGATCGTCTTCATGTTTAAACGAATGTACTATTGTTTAATTATTAGTTAGTTGTGCCAGTGTACTTTAATGATTGTTTAAATAATTAATGAATTACCGAAAGTATTAAATTCAAGTTCAAGCGTTTAGATTTCGAGAGTCCCGATGTTTAGAAGTCGGAGTGCAAAGTAAAACTGACTCGGTTATTGTCAAAGTCAGTGAAAAAACGTTTATGTTTCTGTTATGCAAGGCCAACTACCGCAAAAAGAAATTTTTATGTATTGAAATATTTAATCGATATTATTTTAAGTTTCTCACGAGTTTTATTCGTCTTAATGTTTAAACGAATGTACTATTGTTTAATTATTATTTAATTGTACCCGTGTACATTAATGATTGTTTAAATAATTAATAAATTACCGAAAGTATTAAATTCAAGTTCTAGCGTTTAGATTTAGAGAGTCACGATGTTAACGAGTCGGAGTGCAAAGTAAAACTGACTCGGTTATTGTCAGAATCAGTGAAAAACTGTTTATGTTTATATTATCCAAGGCCAACTACCGCAAAAAGAAATTTTTAAGTATTGAAATATTTAATCGATATTATTTTAAGTTTCTCGCGAGTTTTGATCGTCTTCATGTTTAAACGAATGTACTATTGTTTAATTATTATTTAATTGTACCCGTGTACTTTAATGATTGTTTAAATAATTAATGAATTACCGAAAGTATTAAATTCAAGTTCTAGCGTTTAAATTTAGAGAGTCACGATGTTAACAAGTCGAAGTGCAAAGTAAAACTGACTCGGTTATTGTCAGAATCAGTGAAAAACTGTTTATGTTTATATTATCCAAGGCCAACTACCGCAAAAAGAAATTTTTAAGTATTGAAATATTTAATCGATATTATTTTAAGTTTCTCGCAAGTTTTGATCGTCTTCATGTTTAAACGAATGTACTATTGTTTAATTATTAGTTAGTTGTGCCAGTGTACTTTAATGATTGTTTAAATAATTAATGAATTACCGAAAGTATTAAATTCAAGTTCAAGCGTTTAGATTTCGAGAGTCCCGATGTTTAGAAGTCGGAGTGCAAAGTAAAACTGACTCGGTTATTGTCAAAGTCAGTGAAAAAACGTTTATGTTTATGTTATGCAAGGCCAACTACCGCAAAAAGAAATTTTTATGTATTGAAATATTTAATCGATATTATTTTAAGTTTCTCACGAGTTTTATTCGTCTTAATGTTTAAACGAATGTACTATTGTTTAATTATTATTTAATTGTACCCGTGTACATTAATGATTGTTTAAATAATTAATAAATTACCGAAAGTATTAAATTCAAGTTCAAGAGTTTAGATTTAGAGAATCCCGATGTTAACGAGTCGGAATGCAAAGTAAAATTGACTCGATTATTGTCAAAGTCAGTGAAAAACTGTTTAGGCTTAAATTATGCAAGGCCAACTACCGCAAAAAGAAATTTTTATGTATTGAAATATTAAATCGATATTATTTTAAGATTCTCACGAGTTTTATTCGTCTTCATGATTAAACGAATGTACTAATGTTTAATTATTAGTTAGTTGTGCCAGTGTACTTTAATGATTGTTTAAATAATTAATAAATTACCGAAAGTATTAAATTCAAGTTCAAGCGTTTAGATTTCGAGAGTCCCGATGTTAACATGTCGGAGTGGAAAGTAAAACTGACTCGGTTATTGTCAGAATTAGTGAAAAACTTTTTATGTTTATATTATGCAAGGCCAACTACCGCAAAAAGAAATTTTTATGTATTGAAATATTTAATCGATATTATTTTAAGTTTCTCGCGAGTTGTCGTAACCTTAATGTTTAAACGAATGTACTATTATTTAATTGTTAGTTAATTGTACACGTGTACATTAATGATTGTTTAAATAATTAATAAATTACCGAAAGTATTAAATTCAAGTTGAAGAGTTTAGATTTAGAGAATCCCGATGTTAACGAGTCGGAATGCAAAGTAAAATTGACTCGATTATTGTCAAAGTCAGTGAAAAACTGTTTAGGCTTAAATTATGCAAGGCCAACTACCGCAAAAAGAAATTTTTATGTATTGAAATATTTAATCGATATTATTTTAAGTTTCTCACGAGTTTTATTCGTCTTAATGTTTAAACGAATGTACTAATGTTTAATTATTAGTTAGTTGTGCCAGTGTACTTTAATGATTGTTTAAATAATTAATAAATTACCGAAAGTATTAAATTCAAGTTCAAGCGTTTAGATTTCGAGAGTCCCGATGTTAACATGTCGGAGTGGAAAGTAAAACTGACTCGGTTATTGTCAGAATTAGTGAAAAACTTTTTATGTTTATATTATGCAAGGCCAACTACCGCAAAAAGAAATTTTTATGTATTGAAATATTTAATCGATATTATTTTAAGTTTCTCGCGAGTTATCGTAATCTTAATGTTTAAACGAATGTACTATTATTTAATTGTTAGTTAATTGTACACGTGTACATTAATGATTGTTTAAATAATTAATAAATTACCGAAAGTATTAAATTCAAGTTCAAGAGTTTAGATTTAGAGAATCCCGATGTTAACGAGTCGGAATGCAAAGTAAAATTGACTCGATTATTGTCAAAGTCAGTGAAAAACTGTTTAGGCTTAAATTATGCAAGGCCAACTACCGCAAAAAGAAATTTTTATGTATTGAAATATTAAATCGATATTATTTTAAGTTTCTCACGAGTTTTATTCGTCTCAATGATTAAACGAATGTACTATCGTTTAATTATTAGTTAATAGTACCCCTGTACGTTAATGAATGTTTAAATAATTAACGAATTACCGAAAGTATTTAATATAAGTTTTCACGTTTAGATTTTGAGAGTCTCGATGTTAACAAGTCGGAGTGCAAAGTAAAACTGACTCGGTTATTGTCAGAGTCCGTGAAAAACTGGTTATGTTTATATAATGCAAGGCCAACTACCGCAAAAAGAAATTTTTAAGTATTGAAATATTTAATCGATATTATTTTAATATTCTCGCGAGTTTTGATCGTCTTCATGTTTAAACGAATGTACTATTGTTTAATTATTAGTTAGTTGTGCCAGTGTACTTTAATGATTGTTTAAATAATTAATAAATTACCGAAAGTATTAAATTTAAGATCTAGCGTTTAGATTTAGAGAGTCACGATGTTAACATGTCGGAGTACAAAGTAAAACTGACTCGGTTATTGTCAGAATTAGTGAAAAACTGTTTATGTTTATATTATGCAAGGCCAACTACCGTAAAAAGAAATTTTTATGTATTGAAATATTTAATCGATATTATTTTAAGTTTCTCGCGAGTTTTCGTAATCTTAATGTTTAAACGAATGTACTATTGTTTAATTATTAGTTAATTGTACACGTGTACATTAATGATTGTTTAAATAATTAATAAATTACCGAAAGTATTAAATTCAAGTTCAAGCGTTTAGATTTCGAGAGTCCCGATGTTAACGAGTCGGAGTGCAAAGTAAAACTGACTCGGTTATTGTCAAAGTCAGTGAAAAACTGTTTATGTTTATATAATGCAAGGCCAACTACCGCAAAAAGAAATTTTTAAGTATTGAAATATTTAATCGATATTATTTTAAGTTTCTCGCGAGTTTTGATCGTCTTCATGTTTAAACGAATGTACTACTGTTTAATTATCAGTTAGTTGTGCCATTGAACTTTACTGATTGTTTAAATAATTAATAAATTACCGAAAGTTTTAAATTTAAGTTCTAGCGTTTAGATTTAGAGAGTCACGATGTTAACGAGTCGGAGTGCAAAGTAAAACTGACTCGGTTATTGTCAAAGTCAGTGAAAAACTGTTTATGTTTATATAATGCAAGGCCAACTACCGCAAAAAGAAATTTTTAAGTATTGAAATATTTAATCGATATTATTTTAATATTCTCGCGAGTTTTGATCGTCTTCATGTTTAAACGAATGTACTATTGTTTAATTATTAGTTAGTTGTGCCAGTGTACTTTAATGATTGTTTAAATAATTAATAAATTACCGAAAGTATTAAATTTAAGATCTAGCGTTTAGATTTAGAGAGTCATGATGTTAACGAGTCGGAGTTCAAAGTAAAACTGACTCGGTTATTGTCAGAATCAGTGAAAAACTGTTTATGTTTATATTATGCAAGGCCAACTAGCGCAAAAAGAAATTTTTATGTATTGAAATATTTAATCGATATTATTTTAAGTTTCTCGCGAGTTTTCGTAATCTTAATGTTTAAACGAATGTACTATTATTTAATTATTAGTTAATTGTACGCGTGTACATTAATGATTGTTTAAATAATTAATGAATTACCGAAAGTATTAAATTCAAGTTCAAGCGTTTAGATTTCGAGAGTCCCGATGTTTAGAAGTCGGAGTGCAAAGTAAAACTGACTCGATTATTGTCAAAGTCACTGCAAAACTGTTTATGTTGATGATTTGCAAGGCCAACTTCAGCAAAAAGAAATTTTTATGTATTGAAACATTTAATCGATATTATTTTAAGTTTCTGACGAGTTTTATTCGTCTCAATGTTTAAACGAATGTACTATCGTTTAATTATTAGTTAATAGTACCCGTGTACGTTAATGATTGTTTAAATAATTAACGAATTGCCGAAAGTATTAAATATAATTTTTCACGTTTAGATTTTGACAGTCCCTTTGTTAACAAGTCGGAGTCCAAAGTAAAACTGACTCTATTGTTGTCAAAGTCAGTGAAAAACTCTTTATGTTTATGTTTTGCAAGGCCAACTACAGCAAAAAGAAATTTTTATGTATTGAAATATTTAATCGATATTATTTTAAGTTTCTCACGAGTTTTATTCGTCTTAATGTTTAAACGAATGTACTATTGTTTAATTATTAGTTAATTGTACGCGTGTACATTAATGATTGTTTATATAATTAATAATTTACCGAAAGTATTAAATTTAATTTCTCGACTTTAGATTTTGAGAGTTTTGATGTTTACGGGTCGGAGTGAAAGGTAAAACTGACTCGATTATTGTTAAAGTTAATAATAGGATCGTTTTTGTTTTAATCGAGCAAGGCCAAACCCCGCGATTTTTAAATTTTAAAGTATTGAAATATTTAACTAAAATTATTTTAAGTTTCTCGCGCTTCCCGTATTTTTAATATTTTATCGATTATATTATTTTTTAAATTTTAATTTATTGTACCAGTTTACATTAGTGATTCTTTAAATAATTAAAAAGTTTCTTAAACTATTAATTTTTAAGTTTTCGCGTTTAAAAAAATAAGTTACGATGTTTTGATGTTATAGTTTAATTATTAATCAATCATATTGCGTGTACGTTATAGATTGTTTAAATAATTGAGAAATTATCGAATATATTAAATTTTGAGTTTTACTTTTAGAAATAGAGACCTTAAATATTCACTCGTCTAAATTTCTCATCTTTTTAACCTTCATTTTTAAAACGAAACTTTGTTCATCAAGATTGTTTAAGTACAATTTCTGGATTATATCTTAATTATTATATATATATATATATATATATATATATAAAAATACATAAATTTATATATATTCTATTTATTCTACATTTGGTTATTACTTAAATAATTGAAGAATTCTTGATAACATAGCTTGAAAGTAATTTTTATTGTAAGAACTTATTTTTCTCTTTATAATATTTATAAATTGCGCAATTATTACATAGTAAATTAATCAAGGGATTTTATTAATTAAGGGATGCTAGCAAGATAATCCTTAACATTAGATGGATCTAATCTTCTAAATCCATTTGCATCACAAATACCAACTTCTATATTATCTGCAGTCATTTGACCTTCAAATCCTTCTTTCAATGTAAGAATTGCAGTATGGACAGCATCATCCAATTCCAAATCTTCACTATATCTTTTTTCAAGGAATGTTTTGCCATTAATGAAATTCTTTCCCATGGCAGTTGCTTTCCAAGCAAAATAAGCACCAGATGGATCGCATTGAAATAGATATGGCTTTCCATTATCCCATCCACAAATTAATAAAGATACACCAAATGGTCTAACACCTCTATAATAACATATTATCATTATATAATATAAGCGCGATCTATACATATATCTCTACATTATATATTATTATAAAGTATTGTCAATTTATACCCAGATTGTGTATATTCCTGCATAAGCATAGCTACTCGTTGGACTAATTGGGCTGTAGGAATAGGTTCTTGATAAACAAGCAGATATTGTTGAGCCATTTTACGAGCTTGTTTGACAAGTAATCTGTAGTCAGGCCCCATACCACTATATACCATACCAATGTGCTTTGTAATCATCTCAACTTTATTGACACTGTGTTCATCATAAAGTATAGATTTATGCTTGTTTTCAGTAGCAAGTACAACTCCATTTGATGCCTTAATACCAACACTAGGAGCACCCGCGGCCACTGCAGCTAAGGCATATTCTATTTGAACCAATTTTCCGGATGGGCTATATTAAACAATAATTAGTTTCATAAATTTACAAGTTATAATGATATATCATTAATTCTATTAATAATAAAAATAAAAATGATATTAAAACATTGTAACAATGTGTTTTACAAATGAAGAATAGTGGATTATAGGTTAACTCCATAATATAAAATCTAATGTAAAAACTATGTATTTGTATGTCTTAAATATATCTATTTTTTTTAATATTATTTAAAAATTGGCGAATTATTATACTAAAACGCTTACCTAAATGTGGTTAATGAGAAACTATAACGTTCCGAAGCCATGACAATTACCTTGCAATAACCGCGACGCTTTAACAACTCTGAACTTGTGCTTATATCATCTCGTACCTTATTACTCTTACAATTTTATTCGTCGAAAAGTACAATTTCATGCTATTGCTATTGGTACTCCAGACAGCGGCAAAATTTAAATTCTACTCGCTTCATAGTAATATTTTTACAAATATTAAAGAAAACAAAAGAAATAATATATTGTATCTGGTTTATTATTACTATATCAGTCGTGTGTAATTCAAGTGATATAATGTTTAGTTATATGATTTATTATACTAATTTCAAAATATGTAAATATTACGTTTTTACAGCCTATCTTATTATCTAATTATATATACGTTATAATTGTAATAATTAGAAAGTAATAATCGGAATTAGAAGCGATTTTTTTTATTATTATTATTATTATTATTCACAGCATTTCTATATAGTAGAAAATTCACATTCTTTAATCAATGTAAGACATTTAAAAGAAATTGTGTTTTAATGATTGTCGCTCTATTAAGGATAAAAGAATACTTTTTGATAGCAAGAAATTAAATTACTTTCTTTTTTTTATACATCACCATTCGAAATATATATTCTAAATTTTTATATAAATTAGCTGACTAGAATTAAAAATAAAATGCATGACATATTGCATCCAAGATATTATTTTGTAACAGTGACCTTTCAAAATTACAAAAGGACATAGTGAGAAAAATGCTTATCATAAAATTACAATTTACATGTAGATAAAAATAGAAAATACAATGTTACAGACAAATTACAGAAATGTGCATTTTACATTGAACTTCATAATTTGTTATAAATGTATTTAATAAATACTATCTCATCAATTTATCCTTAGAAGTCCACTACCACAATAAACTTAATACTATATTTACATTTTAAGCGATTGTAGAGTACTTCAGGATATGTAATAGTATTATTTAACAATGCAGCTGAAGAATATACTATTAAAGTATAATAATAATAAAAAGTAAAATAACAGATAGTAAACTATAAATAGTTTGTCTCTTTGTATATCATGTATAAAAAGCCTAATGTAAAGCAATTTTGTTACAGCAATAAAAATAAGCAAACAATTACAAAACATAACAGATTTGTCTAAAACTATAAATAACAGAATGTTAAAAATTCTTTTTGCTTTGTAACTATGGTGGTGCAGAATGTGGAGGTTGGGGTCAGTAATTTGATGTTCCACTACGTTTTTCATTGGCAAAATATGATACAAAAACTACATCTCCACCTACATTTATCAGACACTGACCCTAAAAAAAAATATAATATATAGTTTAATTCCGATAGAATTTAAGAGTGTAAACCTTATGTTAAATATATATATTTATAATATACCTGATTTTTATGAAGATTATGAAGAAGGACACATTGTGTCATAAAAAAAGCAACCATCGCATTCCCTCCTAATGCTGTAATATGTGCACGTACAATGGCTAATATTTCCATTACAAAGCTATGTGTAAATCCACTTAATCCACCATTCTGTAAAAAAAAATGTATCTTTCTATACGATTTTTGTACTCATTACCTTTAAATTATTGCCTTTAGTAATTTTTCATAGCTCTATATATATGCAGTCAAAGTCTAGCATAAAAGCTTATGTCCTGATGACAGTATAAATATACCTCTCTTACAGATGTGCTTTCTCTGATAAAGAAAAAATTTAGATTTCCTAAATATCTTTCAATTCTTCCACCTGGTAAATATGATAATGGCGTTATATCTACACCGTATCTTTCTTTCAAAGGCACCTAAAATAAAATTACGGGTGTTAAAATATATAAAATATATTTCACAAGATTAAAAATTAACAACTTTTCAACTTAATAACAACTTGTACTCGTGAAATATCAGTTTAGACTCACATGTTTATATCTATGTGTAGTATGTATCTTTGAACGTAATGGCGAACGTGGTCTTGATTTTCGTCCAGAAAGGATTGTTAATGTAGACGAATTTGCAGTTCGAATATTTGATGTATTGTCAGGCACAACAGGAGCCTCTATGTGATCATCCTCGAGATTAAATATCATCTCGTGTTCGTCTATAAATTGAAATTTTTCAACCGCATATAATTAAGTCCATAATGATACTATCATGACAACATGAAAAGTAAAAGCTTTACCTGATTTTTTCACTTCATCCTTACTAAGTTGATGAATTAGCAATTTTCGTTTAAATTTATTTGCTTTCACAGGTTCACCTAATCCAAGTGCCATACCAACAACAGAAAGTTGTATTTCATCTTGTTCTGGAAGTGCAACTTTAAATTGCATATCACAAAGTGCACAAGGAACCATTCTCCTTAATTTGAAGAAAACTGTCTACAATATATTATACATATCAGTTTTTTCAAAAGATGTATTATATTATGCATAAAAAGAAAAGCATATTCTTAACTTCAAAAGAATTTTTTAATATACCTGCAGTAATCTAGCAAAATATTTTGAAGGCATTGACGCTAATTGACCTGCTGGAATCTTGGCTCTAGACACTTGTGTGAACATTTGTAAATTTCTTACAATTTCTAGATCTTCTAATCCAGGAATAGTTTGTGTATTTACTACATGAAAATCATCAGGTGGCCTATCATCTATTAATAATGATATTCTATCCATATCCTCAAGATCATCTACTTCTAGTATGCAAGCATCTCTGGAACCTAATGCAACATCAAGTTCAGGTAAATCCTCGTCCGAATCGTCTGTATCGGATGTAGTAACAGTACGTCCAGTTTCATTGTCCTATTAAAAAATTACAATAGTTGCTCAATATATAAATTACATAAAATCAAATGAAACAATTTATTTTATTTGAACATACCCCTCCTCCTATTGGTTTCAACTGATAAAATTCTATATTCTTTTTTACAGTTTCTGAGAGAATTTTTTGAATTTCAACCAACTGTTCTTCATTGTGCCAAGAATTATGTGCAGCAATTTGAGGAATAGAAGGATTCGGTAATGCTGTAAGAAAAACAGCGGTTCCAACTGCCATTCCAATTACCAATCTTTCTCCAATGGAAACTTGCAACTTTAAACCAAAGACAGCATTCATTCCTTTCATTTTTAACTTATTCAATAATAAACAATATAATTCATATTCCAAAAAGGGCAAACAATCAGATATTTCTTTTGCATTTAATTCACCTCTCAAATCTTTCTTACTTTTACAGACTGTTGCTTGAATAAAACATCCCCTACCAGTCATAGGTATATTTTCAGGAAGTTCTATAGTAGTAAACATTACATCTGGTACTTTTGCTCTCTTGCATATAGCACATTTTGACATATTGACTTTAAATTGAATATTATTTCCGCTATATGGTAAATGACAAAGATTACACCCATGAGATTGCATATACGATTCATGATCATTACTTTCGGATGTACATTTATTTCTTCCACTTAGATTCGTCGTATGATTAGATGTCTCAATATCACATCTTTCTGTTTTGTTAACCGATGTTTTTTGGCAAGGTTTATCACGATCAGATTCCATAGATGCTGTAAGTAATCCTTGTTGCAATCGACTTACAAAAACATTATCCTGATCTTGATTTGAACTATGAAGATTTATAACAGCAGCTGTACCACTTGCATTTAAAACACAAACGTCGTCACTAAAAATGGAATGAATTGATGTGTATCATATTTACTATTATTTATGCTCATTAAAAAATATTCATATTTATTTGGATATTTTACCATATGCTAGTTTCTTCTTTATAACCTATAACGACATTACACGCCAATGCTCTTGCATGTGATCTTACTTCCATTCTAATTTCTGTCCACCATGCATCACGACCTTCTGGTTCTTCTAGATTACTTATTCTTTCCAATAATTTAACTGATCTTGAGCTTACCAGACCACCTACCTCAATATGATGTATATAATGTATAATTTTATATACTCACAATATTACACAAATATACTTTATTCCTTCCTCAAAATGCTCTCTCCCATTATTTTTACAAGATATAATAAAACAATATTTGTTGTTAATCTTATGCTTAGATGATGCACAAAGCTTACCTATATGTACAACAAAACCAGGAGGATATTGTTGCATTGTAATAAATGGATATTCCAACATTTCTAATGCATCTTGATTCATAGTTCTTACTACAGCTGTTGATGTTTTCATAAAACCACCCATTGATCTATCGCTTCCTGCCAAAGAATTACCTAAAATATAGGATTAAAGTAATTGTAATTATTAAAAATATTTTAACACTTCATACATTTTTTTAATCTATTATATTATATCATACCTTTTGGTGTAATACTCAAATCGGAATCACTGGATCTTCTATGCAAAGGAATGATATTATGCGTTTTTGTTGCAGGTGAATGTAAAGTTTTTGTAGTTGTCGAAGAAGGAACAGTGGGAAGTGGGTAACTTGGACTGAATGATGCTTCCTCTTGATGTCTACAAAAATACAAACATAACAAATTTATATCTGTTCTATCAAATTACAAGACATATTTCACTTATCATTTATTATATTTATCATAATTAAATAGACAAATAAAAATATACATACTCTTCAAGCGGTACATTATCCGTAGGAGAATTAAAAACATCATGTACTTTTACAAGAGTTACTGCAGTTCCTATCCCTCGTGCAACAATGCCTGATTCTCCTTCTAGGTCAAAATTCTGCAGATATCTAATTATAAATGAAAAAGTACAATTGAAAATTAAAGTACACTTTACAGGCAAATAAAGATATTTGTACATATTTACCCAATAACAGCATTTCCACCCAGATCTAATGCTTTCAAACCTATTTTTCTTTGTACTTCTCCACTTAATTTAAAAAACAATGTCTGACGTGCTTCATTTGATGCTCTAGGTGTCCTTATCTTATCGATCCATTTGTATTCCGGATCATCACTGACTATTAATTCCTCAACAAAGCCATGTATCACTTGAGCATGATATCCATGTGGTATATTTGGTGCTACAAATATTTCATACTTATATTACTAGTAGTAAGATATTTACATAATTAATGGTATTCATAAAATATAATTAAACTATTATATATGTAATTTTTAATAATAAGTAAAAAGGAAAAACTATATATATATATATAACAATTGCTCCTATGATTTGCTCAAATATATGATATGAAACATTTACTTAATATTATCAAAAATTTTTTTCTCAATAGTATTATTCTCTTAATAATATTTTTTTTTTATGTTTTTTTATCTCAATAATATTATTATAGTTAATAAAGTGATAGAAAATTCACACACTGTTTTATGATATATCTCCTGTAATATGTAATTGACAGATAATAACACTTATCATCAACAATATTTATTTTCTTGGAGATTTAGGACAATTTATATGTAACAATAGTGTTTCTTTGCTAAAATGGTTGCCAACACTGATGTTTTATCAGAATGGATATCTTTTGCTGATCCAATTAAGAGAATTGCTGAGAATATTCCCCCTATAAAATAAAAATTTATTTGTAAAAATATATAAAAAATATAAAAAGATATAAAAAATTATTTATAGGAGGTATATGTACTTTCAAAGATATTAATAATTGTTCTCTTAATAGTTAATAGAAAAGAATTACTTTCATCTAAAATAAAGCAAATCATAGTGCAACATAGTAATATAAATGAAAATATTACGAAGAACAACCTAAACCTCCTTTATATTCATTAAATTTAACGTGAATAATTTAAATGCTTACAATAGAAGAACTGTACACCGCATGATGATTGCCTAAACTTATTAAAATCTAAGAATAATTCCACTTTAACAATAACGTTTACTTCACCACGAATGCCATGCATTGTATCATATACCGGCAACCATCCTGTCATAACAGAGCCTATAATAATGCAGAATGTAAAAACAAAAAAACTAAAGCCAAATTAATATTCGTATATATACAAGTATATACAAATTTTATTTCTATTCATTTTTTATTACTACCTTGAGAGCCAGCACTAGAATTCAATGCTGCTTCCAAAGTCCAAACATTTTTAATTAAAGGTGTTATACCAGGTAATAATAATGGATTCAAATTTATATAAACTTTGCCAATTGCATCATTAGCTGAATAAGTATCATGATCCATTAATCTAATTTGTAAAGGTTCATCTTGTAACTCTGCATCATCTACTTCAAATTTATACCATTCAGAATTCCATTGAGGATTCAAAGATTTTCTACACACATCAGTTTTATATGTAACATTTCCAAATTTTAATTCAACGTATGCATCTGTTGTATCACCAGAACGATCCATTACAGGCAAATTACGACCTGCCAATACCTTCACTTTTATCTTTCCAGGCATGGTGTTTTTTTTTTTAATAAGTATAACGGTTATAGAACATAATTATATCATTTCAATAAATTAGATATCCACCTATTTATGACTAAGTATTTACATTCTATGGTTTCATGGCAAATCGATGTTTATGTCATGCATTCACTTGTACTTTAGTTACAGATATTCACAATTAAAAAAGTTATTACCATCTAATTTTCATGATAATGAGAATCTTCTAGATCGAATCATGTGATAAAGAGATCAACTATTTTACAATATCACCCACTAATTAAAATATTTATTAGAAAACTATCTATTAACCTTAAGACCTTCAACGGTACACGTTTCATGCTTATCCAATAAGGATAATTATTGATGGATTTTGTATTTATGATATAGAAATTGGTTATGCAAGTGTTATTTTGTACTTGCGATTCTTCATAATTGATCTATAATCATGTGATATTAGCGCGATAAAGTTATGAAAATATCTATAACAATAACCGCCCGATACTGTCCAACACTAGAATCTGCTGGAATCGAAAGAATAGCGAGCGAGTATAACAAGAGGAAAAATCAAATAAAATCGATTTTGATCTTGCGATATTTATTGTTCTTCATGTTGGTATGAATTGCTGTGTACCAACATAGAATTTGATAAAAAAAGGGTTAAGTTGGTAGAATTTCGTGCGTTCCTTTGTGCATTTAATTTTAATAAATTATAAACTCTTGGAAATTTTTAATCCTCCAAATGAATAAATCGAAATTTTTATTAATATAAAAGAAAATGAAATTAACGATTTAAATGTTTATTTAAAAATACTTGTTTCTATCAGTTTTAATTTGAAACATTTTCAAATGCAAGTGGCACAATCATCTAATTTTAAGCAACCAACTTTAGATCTAGTGATATTTTATTTTATCTCGAATATGTTGGTGGGTGTATACGTTGTATGGTTCCATTGTCCATCTTCTGTCCTGACAATACGTCGTTACTTGTTTATTAAGCGTGGGTTTCAGTGGAAAATAAATTTAGTCTCGTGTTGTATCATTTCACCTGTAGATAAATTCTATTATTTTTGTTAAAATAGTGATTGAAAAAGAAACAATCTCGTTTGAGGCAATGCCTTGAATTAAAAATATAGGTTAACAATTTTTTTTATGATCGTTTAGTTTAGTAACAATTGATTGTATGTACACGTATCAGGACGATTACAAAGTTATCTTAGTGTTTATCTATTGGTCTTTACTTTCCTATGTTGGTCTATATTTATTAGATAGGACATATCAGTTGCACACTCATATATCTGTCTGATGTCATTAGTGTGTTTATTGTGCAATCTTATGATGTGTTATTTTCTTTGAAGCATAAACAAGAAAAGAAGAAAATATGGGGAAAAAATAATTCCTTTGCTTTTTTCAGATTCTGCAAAAAACAAATATCAATAGAACTTTACTAGAATTTGTGGAATCATATTGAATAAATATGTTCGGACAACCTGGAAATACATCCTTCAGTATGTCAATTTAATACATTTAAATATTTTGAAACTTTTTTTTATATAATATCTATTTATTAATTATTCTGTATTATTCTATTTATTAATTTTAGCTGGTTTTAATACTGCTACACAAAGTAGTCCCTTTGGTCAATCCGCATTCAGTAAACCAATTACAACCAGTAGCTTTGGAATGGGTACGCCTCAAGTCTTTGGCAGTGGTAATACTTCACTTTTTAGTTCAAAACCTGCTGGTTCTTCGACCAGTGGGTTATTTGGCAATACGACTACGCCGCCAGCATTTAGACAACAAACTAACGCTCAGTCTTCTTTTGGAGGTACTTTTATTATATCATAAAATGCAAATAAACATTGTTCCTTTACTTGCATATATACATTAATATGGATTTCTAATATTTATATAAAAATTTGAAAGATTAATCAAGAATATATACATACTAATTTTAACTCTTTAATTTCATTGAAATGTTACTTTTACTTACTTTTTCATTTATTTATTTTTTTTTTTTTTTCAGGTTTTGGTGGTACCAATACAAATACTAATCTGTTTGGTACACAACAAAATACAACTCCAAATCTTTTTGGGGCAAGTACAGCAACGCCTGCTTTTGGTCAAGGAAATAAAACTAGTACATTCAGTTTTAGCACCCCAGTTTCCAATAATTTATTTGGTCAGCCACAACAACCAGCTCAACAGGTTACTCCTTTTGGTCAAACTAACGCAACTGGAAACACAAATCTCTTTGGTACAACTAATAGTAAGTTACAATAAAATAAAATTTTTAATTAATTAAATTTAAGATAAAATTAATTTTAATAATCGTACTTTAATTATTAATATATATATATACATATACTTATATATATATATATATATATTTTAAGCTTTTAGTAATACACCTGCTAATACAGCTATGACAGGGACAGTGGTTAAATTTACACCTGTTATAACTACGGATTCTATGACAAAAAATGGTACAGCTCATAGTATATCTGGAAGACATTGTTGCATCGTTGCTATGAAGGAGTACGAGAACAAATCGTATGAGGAATTACGTTTTGAAGATTATTCGGTTGGACGAAAAGGTCCACAAGGTCCACAAGGTAAAGACAATAATATTATTTTAAATATAAAATCTCTCTCTCTCTATTAAACTTGATTTATATTTGTAACAGGACCAAGTACTGGACTTTTTGGATCAACAGCACAACAATCTCCCTTTGGAAATACAGCAGCTGGCACTAGTACTGCAGCAACAGGTATATATTTGAAATTGTATCAGTTATCTTATTATGCAGAATAAGATAATGAACTGAACATCTCGTGTCATTTATTCATATTATAACAGGTTTTAGTGGAATGAATACAGGTTTTGGGGCTACCAGTCAGTCTGGATCAAATAATCTTTTTGGTAAACCAATGACAAATTTTGGAGGACAACCAGCAACAACAACAAATACTTTTGCATTTAATTCTACAACCAACACAAATCTTTTTGGCAATAATACACAAACTAAACCTTTTGGCAGTGAGTATAAAAAGAATTTTTAAGTATACTTTGTAATCATTCTAAATTGATTATATTATATATAATAAAGTTAGATTAATAATGATTAGCTAATTATTATTTGCAAAATATAAATAGCTGCTTCACATACACACATTTACAGCAGCTGCTCCAACATCACTTTTTCAAACCAACAATGCTAACCAAACTGCTGGCACAGCTTTTGGTAACATTAATAATACACCTAATACAGGTTTTGGACCTCCATTTGGTACTTCTCAACCTAATCAGGTAAATAAGAAATATTAAATATAACATGTACTTCTTGTATTAATTTTTATAATTAATATCATAACATTTTCTTTCATATGTACAGACAATTGGATTATTTAATCAGAATAAATCAGCATTTAATATACCTTCGACATCATCCGGAACTAGTTTTACAAATTTTGGCCAAACATCTGTAAGCAACAGCGGGACATCCTTGTTTAATGCAAAACCTGCTATAAGTGGATTTGGAGTACCATCCTTTTGCCCAACGTCGGCGCCTTTGAGCTTTGGATCTAATACAGGTTTCAATACAGGCCAAAATTCTGGGAATTCATTATTTAATTCATCATTTAAACCTGCAGGACAAACACCTAGTTTTTCTTTTGGCTCAACTGGAGCACCTTCTACGGGTCTTGGTAACGATTAAATTAAATTATACACGTACAAATATATTACAGCGATTTATACGATAATAATTCTAATCTTTCACTTTTTTATTTAGGGACCAACACAGGCTTAAATTTGGGTGGTAGTTCAACGCTATTTGGTCAACAAAAGCCAAGTGGAGTTTTTGGAAATACAGGGAGTACTACGACATTTAATAATCCTGGTTCATTTGGAGGATCTTTTTCCTTTGGAGCAAATAATAATACAATGTCTGGACAAGGAACTGGTTTACTCAGTGGGTAAGTGTAATCATGCAATGTGTTATACTTTTACAAAGTATTTTATAGCATTCTTAAAAATATATATATATAATAATAATAAACTAACGATTTATAGATTAGCACCAAATCAAGTAAAAAATTCTGGGACTGTTCCTGTACATCAACAAATCTTAGCATTGGTATCAGCACCTTTTGGTGACTCACCTTTATTGAAAAACCTATTACCAGTGAGTATAAAATTGTAATTTATAAAACAAAATATGATCCAAACTGTATATCATTGTTTTATAATTTAGGCTTCCGGAAAAACGGAAGAGCTTTTAAAACCGACAAATGCAGCATCAAAGATATTGAGCAATCCACAATACAAAGTCGCGACTAACAATAAATCACCAAAAATTAAAACAAAAATTGTTAGCACTGCCCAGTTATCCAAGGTATATGATGCTATTATTCTTTTTTTTTTGTTTATTTTCTTTTTTTTGTAAATAAACAAAAATTGTTACATACAACTATTTTACTTTTCTAGAAATCATTATTTGAGGGGCTTGAAGAAGAAGACCCGGTATTGTCTGAAGCATTTCAACCGCGTCCGAATGCTAAACGATTGGTATTACGACCAAAACCAATTACAAACTCTACAACGCAGTCATTAAATGAGAATTCTGAATCTCATGGAAAAAATGATAGTACGGAAGAGAGAATAGATAATTCCAATGTACACAATAGCACCATTGAGACTATCGATAAAGAAAATAAAAATTTAGAAACGAATAGGCAATTTTCAGCGGATAGAAAATCATCTACATCATGGTAAGGCCAAGGGATTAAAAAGTATCCACATATAATTGTACATACATATTTACAGAAGTTACATTAAAAAAGAAAAAGATCCTTTCTCACTTTACGATACCATCGTCTATTTTTGTTAACAGGTTGAAGTCATCTCTTCCACGAAAAGAAAGAGTATTATGTGATGACGAATCATTCGAAGGACAACAGTCCCCATTTTCTGAGACAAATAATACGCAAGAAATAATTAACAATACGATAACCGAGTTAAACCCTCATAATAATATTAATAATCAAACTGACGCAGATTTATCTAATTTAACAGAGACGCCTTTGAGTGGATCATTGGGCGATAAAAGTTCTATAGATTTGTTTACACAAAATACAGGTATGTATGATCAAAGATATATAATATTACTGTATTTACAAAGATATAAATAATATCAAAAGAAATGATATATATATACATTGTATATTTGAAAAAAAAAACAATTATGTTTCGTTCAAGATACCAGTCAAGAATTGGATGCAAATTCAATGTCTACGTCGCAAAACAATTGGTCCACTAATTTGGCCAAAGTAACTCTACAACGAGTGGGTTATTATACAATTCCTCCGCTTGATAAATTAGACAATTATGTTTGCGGAGAGACTTGTGTAGTGCCTCATTTTACTGTAGGACGTAAAGGATATGGCAATGTACTTTTCCCAGAATCATTTGATATTTATGGCTTAAATTTGGACGAAATAGGTAATGTCATAAATATGTTATAAATTAACAAACATCTCTTAATATATATTTATCTTATATATATATATATATTTATATATATATTTATATTAATATGTCTTATTATATATTATATTTTTTATAGTACATTTTCGACACAAGGAAGTTATTATTTATCCGGATGATGAGAAGAAACCACCAGTCGGTCAAGGTTTAAACCGTAAAGCTCAAGTTACATTGGAAAGAGTATGGCCACATGATAAAACTCGGCATGAACCAATTACTGATCCACATAGAATAGAAGCCATGAATTATGAGGCAAAATTGCGTACGGTATCGGCAAAACACGATACAAGCTTTCTCGAATATCGTCCAGAAACTGGATCTTGGGTATTTAAGGTAAATAAATTCTTTATATCCGTGATATATATGATTTATATATAAATGTAAATCATATTATTTATTTTTATTTTTTTATTAATTAAAATCGTTGTGCCAGGTCGATCATTTTTCAAAATATGGTTTAAGTGATTCTGATGAAGATGATAATAGTATGCCACCTAAGTCGGACGTGAAAAAATTAAAAATTGCAAATTTGCAACAAAAGTTACCCGAAAAAGTGGAGCAACCTAAGTCCATAGTAAGAATTAAATAATATTTTATTTTTGATATGGTGATAATTTTCTAAACGATAACCCGAAAATGATGTAATTTTTTTATTCCTTTTTTTTTCTTTTTTTTTTTTTTTTTTTTTTTGTTCATAGAATAAAAATGCCACCATCACGATAGAGAATCATCACGTTAAAGCAGGAGAGTCGCGACTTTCAAATTTAGAATTTGATTTTTTAACAACTGATCCCGATTCTCCAACTTACAGTGAGTGTTAATCATATCTCTTTTTTGATTGAAGATTATTAAAAGTAATTTATAATTTTATGATGTCCACATTATGGTTTTGTACGTTATATTGTTGAGTGTTTTTGTTGGTACATTATATTATTAATATTTTTCATGTTTTACATACGCAAACTAGAAATAAATTAAAGAACATTAAATTTTACAGGACGTCGCAATGATGAGAAAAAATTATTAATCAGTCCTACAACAGCTTATGCACGCATTACTGGCACTGACTCTCATAAATTGCAATTAATGAAAGCAAGTTTTTTTGATACGGCCGAAGAAGAAATGGATCAAGGTAATATCTTCAAATTATAATAAAAAACAAGAAAACAAAAAATATAATACTATGGTATAGTTATGTTAATGATATTAAAGAAATAAATTCTTTTTGCAGAATCAGTTCATGATACTTTATCAGTTTTACCAGGAAAAGATTTGTCAAATAATATTTTTAACGTGGGATCAAAGATCGATCGACACAATATCGCGAATATTTATACGCCAATATTACGATCAAATTTTATATCTTCGCAAACGTCGTTATCAACGAATGAAGAACCAATGATACATGAAACAAATATTCGTGAGACCCTTTTACTTAAGATTTACCTAAGCTTCATTTGTAATATAACGATGTAATAACATAATATTCTCGTAGGTTCCAAATCAAAATTATCAAATGAAATTACTGGCGCTCAAACATTAGCTCTTTCAAAACCTTTTCCCGATCCTTCAATAGCACCAGTAACCAAAGTGATGAGATGCCATTCAGAAGTTATTCCACTTTCAGAATCTATTCTGAATAAATTACACTTTCGTTGCGCCGCAGATTTTGGTAATATATTATTAAATATTTTATTTCGTGGAGATTAATTGTTTTTACAAAAAAAAAAAATCTATTTCTACTTTGGTTAGCATGATATGTTATAGATGATATATGATGGTTTTTTTTATTCAGTCAATGTCATAATATTCATCATTATCATCATCATATTTTATTTTTTTTATACAGGTATACAAATGGGTAGAGTATTCAAATCAAGTTGGGGTATGGGTTTGACGTTACTTTCATTAAGTACACAAGAACAAGCGGCTAAAATACCGCTGCAAAATACGTTTGATCAGTTAGGATCTTATGTGTGTGGTCGTATACCAGGTGACACAACTTCAATGAATGTTGTACAACGTTTACAAATTTTGGGTGGTAACGGAGCAGAAGCAGAATATATTCAGATGTTCAAGGTAACTTTTTAAATATTTTAAATGTCCTGGAGGTATGAAACGTTTTTTTTTTTTTTTTTTTTTTTATATATATATATTGATTTACAAGCTTATCTATCTCACTTTTGTTATAAATTGTTCAAAGGAAAGTATAGAAGGACATTTAAAAATTCAGCTTGCTAATTGTATTATGGGACACGAAGGAGATTGTCCAACTTTTAATGTAGCGACAGAAACAGCAAGTGCTACTTTAAGTGCGCATAGCAAATTAGCACAAGAATTAGCTGATCAATTTTCTTCTGACATTATGATGGTATATACTAAAACAGTCTTCAAATTATGTGTGGCACTTTGGGGTGATCTCCCTGACATAAACATATCCACTGGTATTTTATATTTTTCGTATATATATAGATATGTGTTGTGTGCGTATTATGTTTCGATCATAATTAAATTTAAATAATCAAATATACAATTGTGTTTTAGGAAATGCGAAACATCATACTGTAATGGTAAGAAAGGAGGCTGTTAGTGAATGGCTCCAAAGCGTAGTTAAAGAAACTGTAGAGCAAGAAATTTCTGAAATTGATACGGACGATAAAATAATACTTTCGCTCCTTACCGGTATGTATATACGGGATGATTTTATTTAAATGGGTGTTTCAAACGCACTCCTTCGTATATTAATTCATTAATAATAAATCTATTAATTATAATAATCTTAATGTCCAAAAGCACAAAGATTGGAAGAAGCATGTCAGATTGCTAGAAAAGTGGGAGATCATTGCTTAGCACTGTTAATGGCACAATTACGAAGTGGATTGCCTGTAAAAGAAATGGTGAAACAACAGCTTGCAGTATGGCAAGATTTGGATGTCGATGAAAATCTTTCTATCAATCGCTTGAAGTTATTTACTCTGATAGCGGGCGAGCCTCTTATTTCCAGTAGACACGGTACCATCAATACTTGTGAAGGACTTGATTGGAAAAGGGCCTTGGCCGTTCACTTGTGGTAAGACGATACTTTTATTCACAGATAAATTTATATGTTTAATTAATACATAATTTAATATATCTTTACGCAGGTATTTGTCTTCTCCAACCGCATCAATAACAGATGTTTTGGATCTGTATGAAGCATCATTCAATGTTGATCCCACCGAGGCATATTCGGTAATACCAGAGCCTGAATATAAAAGCAATGAATATGATCCTGAACCGAATAATAAAAAATCAGTACATGATTTATGCTTTCATATATTGAAACTATACTGTACTGGAAATCATTCCTTGGAAAAACTTTTGAATCCATTAACGTATACTTTAGATCCATTCGATTACAGACTGAGGTATTTTTCTAATATAATATTGTTTTTTTTTTTTTTTTTTCAAATTTATTTATTTCGCTTATCGATAAAATGTTCAAAATAAAGCAATTATTATATGTATTAAAACTATAAAAGAAAAGAAAAAATAATTTGATACACGCACGCACGCGCACATACACACAAATTGAATTACCGATGAATTTCTTTTACAGTTGGTTAATGCAACAGACATTACTCAGTTTGGGTTATTCACATCTTTCCGAATATGTTACATCATTGACACATATTAATTTCGCAACTCAATTAGAGGGATATGGCTTATGGCATTGGGCTATTTTTGTAATATTACATTTACGAGATCTTGGACGGAGACGTACTGCAGTATTAGATTTATTAGCAAGACACGTAGAAATAGATAACATTCCTGAATACATTAAACAAGAAGAATTTTTAAAAGAAGAGTTGGGCATACCGTCGGCATGGATTCATCAAGCCAAAGCCATGAAAAGTCGTGTTAGTAAAAGGTACAAAATACAAATTCATGTCGATAATCTTAAACTGAATTAAAATATATTCCCATATTCTTGTATTCATCTTAAATGACGTTTGAATTTGTCAGATATGGAGAAGCGGCATGGTATTTCATACAAGCTGAAGAGTGGAATATGGCTCATGAAATTATTATTGAACATTTAGCAGCCGATGCTATAATAAACGGTATAAAACTAATTTCTGTGATATAATTTAGCTATTATTAACTGAACCAGTATAATTATTTTTCAATATTAATTATTTCATTATACAGAAAATTATGAGTATCTTCAATCTTTACTTAATCCATTGGTACCTGAAGAATGTAGCAGTATAATTAGCAATTGGCCCAACCAAGGACAATTGCTTTGGGATTATATAGAAATTACTACGCAAATCCAAAATTTATTAAATTCTTCTGATTCTTGTGCAATAAATTATAAATTGGAATTGCTAAAACCTAGATTAACGTCATTATGTTCGAAAATAGATAAATTTCCTTGTCTGACTGCTAAGCACAGGTAATATATATATATATATATTTGTATTGATATTGATATGTTTTTTTCAATATATAAGAATAATATAATCCATCTTGTAATAATATTTTCAGATTGTGTCAAGCCGAAATTGCAAAAAGAACCTTACATGTAGCAAAAAATTTGCTTATACTGCAAGCAAACGAAAATACATCTATGCTAAAGGTATTAGTTTATCTAATCACGCAATTACCATTACCAGAAGATTATGCCCAACAAGAGTTGCGACCTATTATCAATATGTGTGTGAATGAAGCAGTTTTGCAAAAAGCATAATTTTTTGTTACAAGGTAATTTAATAATGAGCTATATGAACAAGTATTTCGTATACTGTTTAAAGACATTAATGAATTTTAATTCACAACACAATATAAATAATGTAATGTTCGTTTGTTTATATTAATTAAGAGTTTTTCAAATTGTGAAGTAACAGTTAATTAATAGATTTAATAATTAAAAAGATATCTTTGTTTAATATCAAGTTTATAAAATATTAAAATGCACGTTTATAAATGGTTAAAATATGTTTTAAGTTTGTCCGTATGCGATATTCAAATAATATTAATGTTTAGTGATGTAAATGTATGAATTGTAATTTTTAACTTATAATAATCAAATTATATATATATATATTCTTCTTAACTGAAACAGGAAATAAATCATATTTCACTTTTTAACAAAATAAATATCGCATATTTAAATATATGTAATCTCAGTAAAATTTCTTTTATAAATTACTATACACTTAAGCAATTTAAACAATTGAACAAAAATGTAATTAAAATCTTGTCTGGTTTGTTATGTGTTTAATACACTTGATAAAGTACGTATTTATAATATTTCAATAATTAATATGCTGTAATGAACATGTAGAGTCTATTATTACATAATGTTTAAGTACAATTATATAGCTTCTTAATCAGATAAATATGACTTATCTGTAATTGATTTGTAAACAAAATATATAATATTATAATAAAGATTATTCGTTCCTATTTTTGTATTAATCAATTCTATCCTATATAATTGATGAATAAAAGTATACTTTAGTAAAGGTATTTTTGTTAGTTTCTATGTAACCATGTGTATCTTAACCTTACTTTTTAATGAATACAATAAGTATTTCCAACCGATGTTATTCCATCTTCCTAAGTTTTCTAATACAGTTTTACTAAATAATATTTTATAAAAACTCTACAATAATATTCAATTAAATAAAATACTGTGAATTAATCATTAAATAAGTAATAGCTGAATAAAATATAATAATTATTTATTTTATGAGGTTAATGTTTCAACATGGCTAATAAAAACGTAAATAACTCGACGTTTAACAATATATCAAGAGATATACATCATAATACTTGTATAAATGTTTTTTTTTTCTTTTCAGAAAAGTAATAACTGGTTAATGTCATCATTTGATATTGATACTACGAACAAAAAATCTTTAACTAAGAGGACTCATTCTCAAATATCTTATGATGAGCATACAGAGATTGTTAGTGATATTGCTTCAAAGAAACAAAATACTTCTAACTTATCAACATTATTATCAAAATGTGAACCAAAAATACAATCTGAATTGGTTATTAGCAGACAAAAGCAACAAGAAATTTTAAACTGGCTTCAAAACAAAGCGCATAGAGGAAAGCCAACCATATTAGTTATATCTGGTCCATCAGGTTGTGGAAAAACCGTTGCTTTAAAATTATTAGCTAATGAAAATGGTTTTGAGATTACAGAATGGATAAATCCAATAGATCAGATAATGGATGAGAACAGTAAGATTTCTAAAAAAAAAATTTAATTTAATATTATACGATCCTATAATTATAGATATTTTCATCAGACAGGATAATGAGACAGAGTGATAAATTTGAGGAATACATGGTGAGAGCTACTCGATATAATTCTGTATTATCCAATTGTAGCAAACGTCTTTTATTAGTCAAGGATTTTCCAAATATATACTATGAGGATAAAGAAAGTTTTCATTCAATGTTACAGTAAGCAGTTACTATTTATTTTTGTATTTATATTAATTAAAATATTTATATCTAATAGATCATTTTATGTGATTAATTTCTAAATATATGAATACAATTATTTTAGCAAATATTTTGAATTTGGAAGAGATCCTATAGTATTTATATGCACAGATAAAGAGGGAAGTTCCAAATTACTACGAACTTTATTTGCACCTCATATAAGAGAAGAATTTGATATTTCTTTCATCAGGTAAGATCTTATAAAGAGATTATATGAAAAACTGAAGTGAGGCATAATAATTTAATGGCATTCAATATATTAATGTTGCATTCATATAAGTGATAAGATTATTAGAAAATATTGATCTATTTTGCTTTTTTCTTTTTATTGTTAAATACAGTATAAATTCTGTTACACAAACAGCAATGAAAAATATGTTAAAAAGAGTATCGCTAATATTAAATTCAACAGCAAAAGATTTATTAAATATAATGCAGCCACAAGTTGATGAAATTTTATCCAACAATATTGGTGATGCCCGCAATGCTTTATTGAATATCATATTTATTTCACTTAAAGGTAAATAAAACATGCGAAAATCCACAGTAATCTAAGTCATAAATCAATAAATACAATCCATCTAAAGGAATAATTTTTTTTATTAGTACCAGAAGAACTATTGACAAATGAGTGTTCTAATCGTAAAGAGAGTCTGGGATTACTCCATGGGATTGGTAGAGTTATTAATCCTAAAAGTAAACGATAATCTTATTAATTTTGTAAAAATGTTAAAAATATCATGGTAACATTACAACATATAACCATAAAATTTTAGGGATAGAAACAGAAGAAAATTCATGGAAATTTGTTCATAATCCTGATGAAATAGCAGAATATTTTCAATCACAAGCAACTACATTTCTGTATTTTCTTCATGAAAATTATATAAATACTATTAGATTTATAGAAGAATTAAGTATAGGTGCTGATGTCTTAAGTCTAACAGATACCTTGAATTCAGAATGGCGTGTAAGTTTTATTTATTTAAAATTATATGTTAAATTGTAATACTATAAAATTTTGTGCACATAAATTTATTCCTTTAGGATCAAAATCTGAATAAACTTAGTTTATCCGTATGCATACGTGGTATAATGGTAGCTAATGAATCACCTGTCACTGGATGGAACCCAGTACGAAAACCACAGTATGACAAAAATATTGTGTTAGTATATTATCTACTTTGAATAAATTAATAAATACATAGAGATTACATATTAATTAATATACTTATTTGAATATTCTTCAGGCGGAGCTCTGTAGACGATTCAGAAACTCAATGGTACAAGTCGCTAATTGACAAAGATAAAAATATAATTATCAAGTCTGATGCTGACATGGAAGAAATAAGTGATTGAAACATTGTATCGAAAAAATAACCTTAATTTTAAATACGCTTAAATATAAATCTTTTTTATTTTTCTATTTGTGTTCTTTGCATAATTTCAATCAGGTTAGAATTTTGTCGAATTACATAAGAATAGTTTATGTCCCCCTTATATTCGTCAATATAACATAAATGTGATCTTATATAACTCGTGTATATTATTACGAATTTGATATTCGTAAACGATTCAAAAATGAAAAGCTTTATTAGTATTTAACATATATTTAGTTCACATATATATTTACGACGAATACGTAACATACGTAGAGGCTATGATAAAATTCGTGGTTCGACTTTTCCTTCACCAGATGGCAAGCCGATCGAATACATGAAGTACATATGTGAATAGTGCCGCTGTAGTAATATTAAAAAAAAAAAAAAACAAATAAATTAAAATTCTTTTTTTATAAAATATTCTATTATTTGCATGTGCAATTATTCAAAGAAAATAAGTAGAAATAGTAATTGTTATTGTTATTAAGAACAAGTGGTGCATATTACATTCGAATGTTGTATCCGATCGTATTGTTTCTTATAAAATAAAAATTGGCTTATAATACGAATTATTTTAAGAATGTCCTTGATACTACGAGCTAATTTGCGACAAACATGTCAAATTTATTTTAAAGATGCTAAAAACTTGAGATACAGTTATCTCTGTATGAACTACAATAATAATTATGTTAAGGTTAGAACGAGAATTTATTAAGAAACATTGTATAAAAATTTTTCTTTTAATTTTTTCTAAAATTTTTTACACGAATTGTAAGTAGTGTGATTTTATATTTATTTAAATAATTTTATCTTAATGAACATTTGATATTTAACTTATAATATTAAATTTCAGACAGATTATATATCACATTTTTTTTTAGAGAGCTGTTCACGATAATCCCAAATATTCCCAAGAAAAAGCTTTAGGAATCTATCATGGGATTTTGAAGAAACAAGTTCGTAATCTGAAAATATTTTCTTTAGGATCGTCGGCTTTTGCAATTGCGATACAACCATATCTTATTATGAAATCTGTTGAAATGGACAGTACAATGGGTATCGCAGGTTCCATCATGTTAGGAATTCTCTCAATTTGTATGACTTTGTTCTTACACTTAGTAACAAAGAGATATGTGACATTTATTTATTATGATTCTGAAAGAGACAAATACCTTGCTACAACCTACAACTTTTTTCTTCATGAAAATAAAGTATTTAACTTTTCTATAATTCTTTAGATAAATTTGAAGGTTCTTTGCAAAAAAATTATAAATAAAATTTATATTTTACAGATCGAATTTACACCAGCTGACGTCGTAGTACCGGAGATTAGTGGTATATTTACAACATGCCTTATTAAAGGCAAGCCATTACTATTTGATGAAAATCATTTTAATGATTTCAATCATTATCAAAAAATTATGGGATTTGATAAACCCATAGATTACAAGTTAAGTAATCCTAATTTAAATAATGTAACTACCGAAGAAAATTTCTCTGAGAAGACTGAAAATAAAAAATGAACATTATAATTTAATATCTCAAAGCATTCGTATTTATTATACAAATTTCTTTTTCTTATTTTGAAGAAAAACTATACATTATTAATTTATTTATGATACATACATAACTAGTTACAAAATATGTACAAACCAATACTTGAAAATTAAATATCTTTTGTTTTCTATATAAGAAAACATTATTAAAATTTTGATCATAATTAATGATCGTTTTTAATGAATCCTCATTTGAGATTGATAGAATGACAAACTTTGTACAAAGTTATTGATAGTTTTGGCTTTTCTAAATGATCAGGCTTTTGCATATTTTGAACTATTTCACTTAAAAAAGCATAAGATTAATTGAACAAAAGATTAATTAAAATCTTGTAATAGTTTTTAAAAGATCTATTGAAAGAATACTAATATTCTCATTCTCTATTTCATACCAATTCTAACTACAGCCTCGGGGATGCATTTGTCATACACAGAACCTATATATGTGTAAAAAATAATAAGTTTGCAAAAAAAGCGGATATATTAATAAAGAGATCACAGATTAAATAACGACCATCCTTAAAGTTAATTTAAAGGTACAAGATAGAAACGTGCAATATGATTGTTCAGTCACTGTATACTAAGCAGGTAATAAGTCGAAGTCATCTGAAACATGTACCATAGGTACGTGAACATCTTCTATTTGAGGTGTTGCTTTGAATTCACAAAGTCCAACTTCTTTTAATTTCCATTCCCAATCCATTTTTTGAACGGCATGTAAAGATTCGGCTTCGTTATGATGTCGTAACAACATTGCTTCCTACAACAAGAAAGAGAAATAATATATATATCTATATATAAAGGATTGAACGGTATTTAGATTATTGACACATGTATTGTGCTTTTTTAAACTGATATGCAAAGTAATGACAATCAGTCGGTTTTAACACAATATATTTTATTTTAACCTGAATTAATAGTAAAGACCATATATGAATTTTAATGTGTCCATGTAAAACTAAAAAAATAGAAAAGAAAAGAAAAGAAAAGAAAATTCAGGTAAAAAAAAAACAACAGTAATCTCTCACAAATTACCTTTATCTTTTCCCATTTATCATCGACATCTTGCAGCCAGCTTAAAAATAATCTCCCGTTATACCTACTTCGTGCGTTTCTATCTTTTTCTTCCTGTTCCGGAGTAATGACGTTGTAAACTTCTTCGTCTTTAAGAATAGTACAAACTGAAAAGGGAAGGGATTGATTGGCCAGAGCTCTAGCTGCTCTGCCATGAACTCTAAGGATTTCCTGTTCCACAGATAATACTAATTTTTCCTTCTCCACCACGTGTTGCATCCTAAGTCGATATCTCTCCTTTTCTTGTTCTATGTACAAATCTTTCATGAGACTTTGCAAACTAACTGGCGGATTAACGTTCGGTTCGTTGTTTGCATTCCCGGCTAATACATATGTACAACGATTCATCAGATAATCTTTAAAACCTTGAGGAGGTTTCGGTTGTACCGGAAATAGGCCTTTTCTTCTTCGTTCGATCTGAAAAAAATTTGTTGGTCGTTATTTAACTAACAAAAAAAAAATAAAATAAAAAAAAATCGAAATTTATAGAAAAGGAAAAAAAAATTTCCTGAGATTATTCTCGTGCATCGACAACAAACGAACGATGAAGGGTGGGGATATATTATTATATATGGTCGTAACCAATATTCATCGTTGTATTCCGTCTTACCTGTTTTCTAATATTTAGGAATAATTGATAACAATTGGTAATAGGTTGATCATGGGGATGTACTTCTGGTCCTGTATTATTCGCTTCCGCCGCTTCATTAGCCGCAGCCGTCGCCGCAGCTTGTTGCGCCTCTTTATTAGGCTTCATTTTTCTTTTTCTAGGATGTAGTTCAACAGCAGGAGCGGACGAAGTAGTTGTACTAGAGGCCGCAGACGAGGCCGCAGTTGTATTACTTTCAGAATTCTCTACTCCTGTATCTTTCTGATTCTTTCCCGTTGACTCGGTATTCTTATCCGATTTTTCTGTAGCCGCGTTCGTTTTCGTTATGGTACCGGTATTCGACGATTCGGCGGAAGTTGGTTTATTAGATTCCGAATTGGTGTTTTCGGGTGGCGGAGAATGATGTCTTTGTTGCGGCGAGGAATTGTTAGATCGATCGGTCGTAGCTACAGGTAAAGGAGAAGAATTTGAGTAGTTGCCATTACCAGCATTAGATCCTGACACTTCTTTTGACGCTGTTGAACCGTTATTACCATTGCCAGTTCTATAAAAATAATAACGGCAATGATAATGATATAAAAAATGGTATACAAATAATATGCGAAGTATTATATGGGGGGGGAAAACAAAAAAACATATATAAGCGATCGTACATCCACCTACAATAAAGTCCGCCGTGTGTTAAATAACGAAATGATTAATAATATCTCATTTAGGACGGAGAGACTCGTACGATGATGTCGTTGGAAACGACCAAAAAAATCGATGAAGTTCTTTAAGTAAGAATCTTCGCTTAACAAACCACCACCAATGGCGCAAATAAATTTTCATTTAATCGTTCATTACCTATGCGAACTTCTCAGAACTCTTTGATGATGAGTCGACGATCTTTCCTCGGAATGTAGAGTACCGGTGAAATCTTTTTTATCCTCGACCTTCGTCCCACTTCCACCATTTTCCGTAGGGCTAGTTGTCCCGCTGGCAGATTGACTTTGATCTTTGTCAGTCGAATCGTTACTATTTGAACTGGCAACGACGTAAGGCAACTGATGACTTCTATTAGACGTATTCTTTCCATTTCTATTACCCTGTTCCTGTTCCGACGCTGTACTCTGTGGTATGACTATTTTCAAAGGTGGAACCTTAGGAGCCGAACCGGAATCAGAACTTTTCGAACGATCATCTTCACCGTCGGATTCGGTTAACACCGGCGTCGCAGTTTTCGTATTTGTCGCGGTACCAACGGGGGTATTCGAAGGTTTAGGACTGCTCGCCATAGAAGCTGTACTAGGACTTTTTCTATCCGCAGCGTTGGAAGCCGCGTTTTGATTATTCTTACCGGATACCGCATTGGAACTTTGCTTTCCAGATTTCGTACACTATAGAGAGTAAACAATAATAACAAAAATTTTATCAAAGGAATACCTCAATTATTTAATAAAATGAGAGAGAGAGAGAGAGAGAGAGAGAGGGGTGTTTTAAATGATACAGATAAAAGTTACATGAAAGATCGATTACCCTTTTTCGAGAATTTCGAGAATTTTTTTAATAAGACTGCAATTCGAATAAAAAAATTTTTAATTCAAAGGAGTCTCGAAGAGGAGTAATCGAAGTTCGAAAAATTATCGAAAAAAACTTTTGACCCGTTTTCCGTATAGGGAAAACAAAACAAAAGTAAAAAGAAGATTGAATCCTTCGATTAAGAACGAATAGAATGATGAATCGCGTATGACGATCGTAATTATATCTTCTCTCTTACCTTTTCTCCTGCGTTCGTGGCATTTCTCCCGGTACTTTGTCTACCGGTTGGCGTACTCTTAACGCCGTCCTTCACACTTTCCGTATTAT
>OU426858.1:5711426-5736426 GCA_911387685.1 Dolichovespula media
AAAAAAAAAAAAGAATAATAAAGATACTTTCTTGAACGAGTGCATATAAAAGGGGAGGAGAGGACAAACGAAACACACAAAAGTGTATTACCTTTATTTTGTGGTGGTGTCCTCCGCATTTCACAGGGGGCTCCACTGTCTTCGGCGACGTGCGGTGCAGCGATTGACGCACTTCCGGTCGTGCGTTGCTGCTGTTGGTGTTGATGTTGTGAGTGATGATTGTAGTGTTGCTGATAATGCGACGACGAAGATTGCTGCTGTTGTTCTTGTTGTTGATCATTCGATGAACTTGCCGTTGTATTAGTTGACGACGTACTTGTCGCCGCTGTTGTCGACGACGTCGTCGTCGTCGTCGTCGTCGTCGAGACGATCGTCGTTATAATCGGCGTTGCGTCTGCGTTCTCGATTTGGGGAGAACGATTTGGACTATCGGTAGTGATCGCCGTGGAAGTTGTTGTTGTTGTTATTGTCGTAGTCGTCGTCGTCGTCGTCGTCGTCGTCGTCGATGCCGTACACGTAGTCGACGATTCGTTGGACGAGTTTGTACCTGGAATGTCTGCCGACGCGAGAACGATAATGAAATAATTTCCTCTTAATGGAGAATAATAAACGGGGGATTGATTTTTTTTGGTTACGAAAATCTTACGAAGTGAAAAATATATAAATAAACCTACGTGCGTAGAAATATACACACACACACATAGACGCACACACTGGTTAGAATCAGCTTAGCGATCATTTGTGGTTTTTTTTCTTTTGTATTGTTTTGGAAAGGGATGAATAAGGTTAGAATTTTGTTTCGTTCCGTTTCGTTCGCGTTCACATTCACGTGAAATTTAAAGAATTTATATGTACTACGTTAGAATTTTCTACGTTATCTCGATAGAAGTAATAAAGGCAAGGTCATGGTTTAATGTACGGCGTGTGTGTTACGAACGACGAGGTACACATTCGTTCGAGAACGTTTTCATAGAGGAAACGCGATTACCGTCGGATTTCGATAGAAGAAGCGATCAGAGAGAGAGAGAGAGAGAGAGAGAGAATATAATAAAAACCCGTATTCGGCGCGTGTTCAGCGAGGATCCAATTAACCTCGAATGAAAAATTCAGCTCGTAACACGGTAGAAACTTCCGGCTAAAGTAGTCGAGTAGGTAGGTAGGTTCGCACGCACTTCGTTTCCGTTAATGTAGTAGTAGTAGTATCTTCCTCGTTCTTCCCTTTCGTCGTTCCGATGTTCTGGAAGCGAGAAACAGCCACACCAGCGGCGCGAAGATCTCGTCGAAGAAGCGCGAAATTTTTACGATATTTCGATTCCTTTCGATATCATCCAAATGGATCATCATTCTCGCGCGTCTTCGACAATTCGAATCAATTTCGGTCGGATACCACGTATCGACTTTCTTCCCATTTTCTCGATTATTACTCAAATTCACGAATTCCGTTCTCCGCTACTACTATACTTGTACTATACTATTCTATTCTATTCTTTATTTTGTTTTTCCTTTACCACCGTCTTTCACCACGAGTCACGAAAGAGTTTTCTTCTTGTTTCGCGAACGTAGGAGCCCAACACGAGAGAAACACAACCGTCACGCCGCAATTGTCGTTGTCCGTCGTCGTCGTCGTTAAACTTCGGGCGAGTTAAAGCGCACCTTGCGACATCTGTCGTATAATCGACGAAAGATCCCTACACGACGTGTCCGACGTTCACCCAAGCACGGCCCTATGCAAACTGGTGGCCATGTTGTATCGTCCTCTCGATGATTGGCTCGCCTTTCTCCCCACCAAGCTGTCTCCTATCTTCCCTTTCCACGAATCTTAACCTCCCCATCATCGCACATCAATCGCAATAGGCTGATCCCACGAGTTTGCGCACTTCGACATTTCCGTATTTGTGTTCCGAACGTGTCTCTCTACTTCTACCTCTCTGTCCCTTTATAACTCGACGCTTAAAGGATATTTCTTCGAACGAATTGCATTTTAAAATGCATACTAAATTCAGTTTATCATTCAAATATACGTATAATTAAAAATGGAATTCCGTGAATAATTTTTATTCTTATACTCGTAACAAACTCTTACTATAGCAATTGATAATTAAAATGAAATTATTTGACGACATGAATCTTCGTATTAATCGTTTTTCTAATGTCGTATAATATATAATACTGTTTATATACATTTACATATACATATATACATGTATATATATATATATATATATATATATATATATATATATATATATATATATAACATTTACTAGTTTAGAACTTCATATTTACATCGACGAGGTTATGTTGGACCTTAAAGCCGATAGATTCAATCGATTCTATGCTCGAACTTCGATTGCAATAATATATATATATATATATATATATATATATATATATATATATATAAACTTGCTTATATACGTATCATTTTAGATGAAGTATAAAGAAAAAATATTATCTGAGAAGTCCATTTACTTATACCATATTGGGGTTCAAGTATATAAAGCGTTTTCATAGAAATCAATGTGTTTCAATAGAATCTCTTCATACCTGACGTCGATCTTCTTGTTTTTTTTTCTTTTCTTTCTTTGTTTTACACAAAGAAAAAAGAACAGATGGATACGATCGATTACAAGTCGCGTGAGAATGGAACGAACACATTCGATGTGTAGGAGCACGAAACTGATTTTAAAAAAGAGTCGTAATAATTCGCTGATAGCGAACGAAAAAGACGAGACGGATATTTACATACGTGAAAAACAAGCACAGAGTACCGGTCTTTAAAGAGGATAGGACAACGTAGGAGAGGAGGAGGTCGTTCGATTATTTTGTTTTTATCAACTATCCTCTCTTTCTGATTCATAGAAGGAACAAACAATTTATTCGATATGTGCACATAGTTTCGATCGATAAATAACGTAATATTTATAAAAATAAATAATTTTTCGTTTGTTCTTTCCTCTCTTTTTTCGAACATTCGAAACAAAATACAGAATGAATCAAAAGTTTGTTAAGTGATCTTAAGGAAAAATTACTCTTTCTTGAGACATTTTGGGCTAATTTTTCTTTTTTTTTTTTTTTCATTATTCGTTACAAGTTAGACTTGCATTTTTATAATCCACAAAAAAAAGAAAAAGTAACCTAAAAAGTCTGGAGAGAAAGAAAAAAAGTGATTCATTATTAAAAATCACGTGGAAAAAAAACTTTTGACCTGTCCTGTCAAATATATCCTTTCGATAAGAATATTGAGGACACACACACACACAAATATCGATAGAAATGATGGTGGATGACCTCGTTTTTAAAATTAATGAAATGTCAAATAATAAATATCGTTATTTTCAACAGTATTACATATATTCTTTAAGGAACAAAAATGATATAATTCTGCACTTCCTTTTTCAACGATCGATCCATCTTCGTGGAAATAATATTAGCCATGTGCATATACATACACACATGCACATACCATGTACGTATGTACCACTGAAAAGTTTGCTGCGTTCAGCTTTTATCGGTGCATTTACCTCGGCACATTGTTACTGTCATTGAACTGAATCGAACAATCTAATTCCCATTATTCTTATATTTCTTTTTTTTACAAATCGAAACGAGGATAGTTGACATGATATGACTTTGATAAAAGGACAAAAAAAAAAGACAAAGAACAAGGTAGAATTCGTTAGAATACGTGGAAGGAACGAAATATATATTTTACGTCGTTAACGCTAACGTTTCATCCGCTTTAAAAGACGCGGGCGGCGCCCGATACCATTTTTCATTCCACAATGTTTCTTAAAAAAATTCTTTATAACCTCAAAAATTAATTTATGTTATTTCGTTAATATATATATATATATATATATATATATATATATATATATATATATATACACACACATATATACTTGATAAGATCTCTTTTTACACGGTATTTGTTTACAGATTGATATTTATTCGGTCGGTATTTTTAAATATTTTTAATCAAGTATTTTAAATAAACGTTCAGTATTTATAATAAACTCAGACTCAACTTTGACAGTTGATTATTTGTAATCATTTATATATTACGTATTGATTATTTATTATAAATAATAAACGAAAATATTCATATATACTTGACCATTTATTTAACAAAATACTTGCCAATAATTAATCAACATACTAATCAAATAAATAAAAGTGACCTTTTATATGATTCACATTTTTTGTTTTTCTTTTCCATTTTTTTTACACGCGTTTTATTTACTTGCACACGGTTGCAAAAATGGATACTAATTCGCTCTCAGAAAATGTCACGATAAATTTTGTTTAATTTATTTATTTTTTTCTTTTTTTCATTTCCCTCGACAGATTAATTATTCTTTTATGCATTTATTAAATGAAATGATTTTAATGAACGCATTTCTATATTTTAAATTGCTGCTTATATAATTTCTTACAGTTTGTAGCAAATAAGTTTTATACTATTTTTGATAAATCAATTTTTTTATACTTTTTTTTTTGTTGCGTCGTATACATCCATCGTGTAAAAAGAGACTTGATGTAGTTTTTCTTTATACTTGCACATAATATATTAACGTCACATATATATTCCTTAACTGAGTAATGCTGCAATAATTAAATGAAATTTTTTATCTCAATACTAAAAAAAAAAAAGAAAAAAAAAATAAATCTACATATTTGCAAAGTACAAATTACGTTTGATTTATAAGATCATAGATTCGATGTACATAAATCACATTTAGAATATTTCTAATGAGATGCATCAGGCTGTATCATGCATATGTGTGTATGTATGTATGTATGTATGTATGCAATGTAGATGAGCATAAAGCATATTTCTTTAAACCTTTGAATTCTCAACTAACCTCGTGTATATTCCTGAATATAAATTAGAAAATTGCCACTCGTTAGAAAACCACATTAATATAAATGATATAAAAAGAAAATCTTATATTTATTTATTTCTTTCTGTTCGTTATTTTCAAATAGTAAAAATACGAACTGAAGGAACTTTTGGCCCAACCCACATACACAGAGGTATAATTATCATGATGACTAAAGCATCGGAATGGACAGTCTTCTACCATACGTTGTAAGAAGCGATATATATATATACGTAACGCTTTCTATCACAATATATATAATATTATTTATCCCCATTTGACTATGCGGGTCACAATCATAACGTCGAACGCATTCGCGCGTGATTCATTTCGATCGATTTTATTAGAACGAATTATTTACACGCGTTATATGTAAATAATAAAATTAGTTAAATAGGAGACACGATCGTGAAATGACCGAAAACATACTCTATATTTTTGTAATGCAATAATGATCATAGAAATTTCTTTTTCTTTTTCCTCCTCTCGAAAACGAAAAAGAAGAAGATGAGGAAGGATAAAGAAGAAATTGATGAGAAGAAGTATTAATGAAAATATCATACGGTCTCGTTGTTACTCGTCTCAATAATAATTACATTATTGTGAGACAAATATTTCATCGTAGTAGATTCACGAACGGTGAAAATTTGGAAGAAGGTGGAAAAGTGCATCTTAATCGCGTAATCAACGACGGATATATATAATAGTATATATAAAAGTATAAAACGAATTAATTTGAGAACGATTTATTGATTTCTTTTCTCTCTCTTTTTTTTTTTTCAAAAAAGAAAAGCAACTTTTCTTGGCGTAGAAAAGGGAGAAACATTGAGATATATAGATAAGATTTTGATGTAATCGTAAGCGTTCGTACATATGTAATACGCTGCGTATGGGGTACGTACCTACGTACCATACAGAGTACAGAGAGATAGTCTGAAAAGGAAGAAGAGCCGTGGGAAAGAGGAGGGACCCTACCTCGAGTATTGATCTGTACGGAGAGTTGTGTGCGGCCATCGTTGCTACCGCTGCAACCGCCATAACCGAGTATAATACTGGCCGACACACATATATATATATATATTGTAACATATGTAAGTCCTTATTCGTTCGTAAAGCTTGTACAACGTGTGTGGTGTGTGTGTGTTGTGTAGTGGTACGTATGTGTATATATATACACACAGTGTTAAATAGTATATAATATAATAGCGAATATATATATATATATATATATATCCGTTTTTTAATAGACATACAATATCATATCACCAATCTCTTTCTCATGTTAGAAAAAATTCAAATGGGATAAATTTTTCGATCGTAACTTACCGCTGGCAGGTTCCTTCGCATTAAGATCGTAACCACTCACGAGTACTGGCCGAACGCGAAAATCTTCCTTACGGCCAATCGACGATTGAACAGACGATTCTCCATTTTTATTGGTCCATCGACCTTTGGAACCTCGCTGTTGTTGCAACGTCGACGATCTCGATGTATTCGTATTATTCGGTCCTGACTGACTTTCCGTACGATTACCACCTGAAAATTTGTGAAAACAATTTCATCATTCGTTGGTCATTCTTTTTCTTTATTATATCTAATTTTTCTTTTTCTTTTTTGCTTTTTCTTCTAATCAATTACATCGTAATACAACGTAATATTAAATATGTTTTAGATTATTGGCGGGAGACGATTTTAAAAAACTAGCATATTCCCGCGCTATTTCTACTTACAATATATATATATATATATATATATATGTAAGAGATGATAAATAATCGATTATTTCTAAGAATCAATCGTTATAAACATTGGTATGGACGATATTGAAAAGATTCGAGAAAATAGGTCGGTGCAATTTTGATGAACGTTTTGTAAGTCGCGCGACTGAAGGAGAAGAAGGCGCGTTAGAACGTTTTGGAACGGATCCCGGTCGCAGAAATTCCAATGGCAGTGAGCGAGCGAGCATGCGAGAAAGAGAGAGAGAGAGAGAGAGAGAGAGAGAGAGAGAGAGAGAGAGAATATACGTAGGCGTGCGCACGCACGCAGCGCCATTTGGCGCGCTTCCGCGCCAATTTTCTGCGACCTGTCACATGGGTCACGTAGATCGGTTGACCCTCTCTGTACTCGCCGATCCGGAACCGCGTACGTAACGATTCCTTGCGAGCGAACGTAAATAAATATAAAGGAGAGAGAGAGAGAGAGAGAGAGGTAGGGAGGAAGGAAAGGAGGGGAGGAATCGTCGTAGTTGCAAACGATCGAACATTTTATTCGTGGATGCTGTTAATATCGAGATGTATGTATGGAACGTATCTGAGTTCGCTGTTCTAGCTGATAGGAGTTAAGATACACGTTTTTAGAAATAAAGGACGATGATATTTATTATTCTATTTATTTCGGCGACGTTTATTGAAAACACAAAACTCACCTGTTACCATTTCCTGAGAAGTCATTTGCAGAAGTAGCGCGAGTTGCTGTCGCTCGGACATCCGCGCAGGGTAACCGCGGAAACGACCGCTACCGCCTGCGGGCATTCCGTCCTCATAACTCATGTAACTCTTGGAAGAAGAACGCGCGTGTAGTCGTCGTAATGAGATTCGAAAGAAGAAGAAGAGGAGGACGGGTTGGAGGAAAAGGAAAAGAGGAGGAGGAGGAAAAGGTCCTTCGTATTTTGGCCCTTCTAATTTTCGTTCTCCTCCTTCTCGTTCTGGTTAATGTCACCGTTGCCACCGGTACCGTATCCGTCTCCGTCGTGTCTTTCGTCGTCGTCGTCGTCGGCGACGTCCTTCTCCTTCTTTTTATCGTTGACGTTGACGCTGACGTCGACGTCGACGCCGCCGCCGCCGTCTTCGTCGACGTCGTCGACGTCAACGACGTCGTCGTCGTCGTTATTGTTGTTGTTGTTCTTTCGTTCGCGCTCGTTGCCGTCGTTGATGTTTCCCTCCTTTTCCTTCCGTTTAGTATCGTCAGGGCCGTTGTGTTGTTGTTGTGTAGTCGCGACCTTCTTTACTTTTATCGACACCGCTGCTCGTCGCGATCTTCGTGTTGTTCTCCCCTTGGTATTACTTTTACTTATTTATTTATTTCTTTTGTCTTAACTTCCCTTTCTTCCTTCTTCACCTCCTATTACTCATCATTCTTCCTCGTTCTCCTAGTTCGTCTTATTTATTAGCGTTCCTCAGTCGTATCCGCGATCGTGTCCCGCCACGAACGGTAATATAACCTAGAAACACACGAAAGATCGGTTCACGCCATTTTGATGTGCCGCGCGCGCACTGATACGTCCGATCCAACGGTCACGCGATACGCGATCACTTATACGCGCCAAAGTCGATCGCGTCTTACGAAGTAAGTTACTGCGTTACTTTTTGCCCGCTCTCGTTGCACTCTTTAAGTTTTTTTTCGACGCGACGATGCGCGGTGCTTTCACGACACACGACACACGACACACGACGACACGACACAACACACGTTTGTGTGTAACGCGCGCGCGAGTGTTTGTGAATACCTCCCCCCTATCCTCCCCCGCCCCCGCCTCGCCCTCGCTCATGCAAACGCCGTTTTGCGACTCGCGAGCTACGAGGCAACATAATATGACGCAACAACGAAGCGTTTTTGTGATCCTTTCTTTTTTCATCGGTTGGCACGACTGTGAAGCATCGCCCTGTGTGCTAAACACGTAGGCGGTATTTTCGAATGACCAGCGAAGTAAATACGAGCTAACGAAGGAGACCCTCGCAGTATGGAAATATTTTTAAAATTTTCTACTATTCATTTATTTATTTTCTTTTTTATATCGTTAAGTTACATACGAGTGATTTTTGTGTATCGACCAGTGTATCGAAAGAAAAGTGTCGGACAAGATAAGATAATATCAACACGGTAACAATTGTAAATTCATTTTAATCGTACACATTTTTCTTGCTATCTTTTAGATTTTGCTGTTCAAAAAAAAAAGCTATTCGAATCGTGACAAATATAAATGAAAATATTAAAATTTAAGACAAGTTGTATTCTGATTTATGATGAATTTTGTAAAGGATATATCGCACACAGGTATTCCATAACGAATAATGGATCATATTGAGTCGTCAGAAACACTTGTTCCATATCTTCTTCGTTTTTTTTTGTTTCTTCTGTAAAGTGGTAAAGGATAACTAATCAAATTTATATTTATTTTTGCTTTTCGTTTACTTTTTCTTTTCTTTTCTCTCTCTTTTTTTTTTTATATCTCACATGCACTTGCACAGTATCCTCCTTACGTAAGTCTTATGACTTGTATTTATTGTAATGATATTACAATTTAATTATGAATAATTATATAAGAACGCATTTGTTAATTGTATCTAACTTATTAGCTATCTACAATTAACATTATAGAAAATACATAGTGACTTTCTTGTTGCCCAACAAACTTATTACATACAAATTGTTTTTTCGTTAATTGACTTTTCGAATACTGCAAATCTTATATAAATTTTGTCCCTCTTTAACGAGTAATTTTATAGTGATAAATATTATGAAAACACCAGTAACTATGCACAGAGCATTATTTGAGTTATTTATGGAGTAATTTATTTTATTTATGAGATTTTTTTTATTTATGAACTGTATTAATGCCAAAGTAATATTTTTGTAATTCTTTATAAATGGTTATATTAGTAAAATATGTTTGTCCAATTAATTTCAATTGTTATATCGGAATAATTTAAAAGGTTGCTCACAAAATAATTCCAAATCTAGTCTGCATAGTTTGTTTCTAAAAAACCAAAAAGAAAAAAAAGAAAGAAAGAAAAAGAAAAAGAAAACATAAACAATTGTCATTACACTTAGTAAATTAAGATCTGACAGTCACATATATCAAATAGTTAATTCTGAACTTATATGCATTTACTCAATATCGTATACAGTCTTCACAAAACATTTGCTGAGAAAGTTTGATCCAGCAATATGACTAAACTATCTTATATAACTAAATGATCATCGTTCGACAGGAAAATTACAGGAGACAAGATTATTCATTATGATAGCAATTAGTCTGAACACTTGAACAATGAGACATAGATAATGATGTTTTTCGAATTGTGAAATTTATGTGCACTGTCTTATACAAAATTCATTATTGTAATGGTAATATTCACATGTTTATATAATTTTATAATAAGGGTGGACACAATACATTTGACATAAATTATTTATATAAATGTAAAGAGTTATACCAAATTTGTAATTACAAATAAAACATATTGTACGCATACATCTTCACATATGCATGACACAATTTATTCTGATTTGATCATAGAAAATGGTGTGCACAATATTTTTATTTTTTTTTCTGTAATAAAAAAAATTCTTGGCATTTTCTTCCTTATGAAACTTTTTATGCGATGCTGAAATGGGAAGATAATTGTATACCATAGAGGTTTATTTGTATATCTATATGGCATAAAATTTTCAAAAAGTAGTAATTGGACAGAATGGTCATGTATAGATTTCACATTTACTTCAGGCAACTTTAATTAATTATTATTTCCACAATGAATTTTTGGTTAGTCCCATTTCATTGGTCTATTGATTAAGACAAATATCTTAAGAGTTAGAAAATGAATTTTTTTCAATGAAATCTTTGTCCATGCTTTCTCTTGCTTTCTTCATGTATATAATATACATATAATGTTAGTTCGATATTTGAAAGACTAGTAGTATTATAGTATATTTAAATGTTAATGTGTGTTACTGCAATCATTCATTGATGCAATGTCTGACCATGCTACATTAACAGTAAAAAACAAAAAAAGAATTAATACTTTATATATGGGAGCGAGCAAGGATAAATTAAAATAAATTTAACCCAATAAAATATAGTAATTTTTTTCTAATAACATGAACTTTTTGCATCTAAGGTAAGGTACATCGAAAGCACTAGCAGACTTTGCATCAAAACAGAATGAACATTTTATTAGAGAAGATTGGCTAAGCATCGTAAGATATTTTTTATTTTTATTTTTTTTTGGGAAATGGATATTCTACTTATTGTGTAGGTCAATGATTATAGCAATTATTAGTTTGATTAGTCATTAATTCATAAAATGTATTTCACTGAATTTCAGTGATGTAATAGTATAGTTACTTTACTTTCAGATAAGTCGAAGAATGGCAGGTTATAGCAGTACACGAAGAGAATTTCAATTTCTCCGTGGTGTAATTTTTGTTTACTCATGATTGTTTATAACAGCTACACTATATAATAGTTATATTAATCATCGTTAATAAAAAAAAAATTTCTAAAATAATCTTATGCAGACACATAGGCATATAAGGGCAATGAAACCGTAATTTCATCATGCTATGGTTAATGTAATTTGTACTAAAAAATTTAATGCTTCAAGATCAATTTTACAAACATTTTGCATGTCATATATTATACTTAATTCATGTACTGCAGGTTTAACATTGATAACATTTTCTTTTTTTTTTTTATTGCTAAGAAATCATCAAAACAATAATTTGCTAATTAATGTCAAGATGAATTATATTTGTCTCACTATAAACTATACTTCAAATATCTATCTACACGAACATCTTCAAGATACTGTCTGTAATTACAATAATGATGAAGACTATGATAATGAAAATGGTCAATGAAATCAATGAATACAATGTAGTATAGTTATAGCTAATAATTAGCATAGTTGACTCTTAAATATACTTTTTACAATGTATACTACCTCGGAACAATGTATACTTCCAGCGGAATGTCTACCAACTTTTTTATCTTTCATCATTTTGAACGATAATAGGAAATATTTTCCCTCCAAGTTGAGTATATGCCTATTAAAACCAGCTCAAATAGCTTTTTGTTTTCTTTTTCTTTTTTTTTGTTTTTTTTTTTCTTTTACATGTTAGATGCTACCCTTCAATTATAAGAAATAAGATGAACTTGACTCTCGTGTGTAATTTAATTTTAATATACGTATATTAATAACGAAAGAATTTATAATTTTCAAATTGCGCCAAAGAATTTCTAAATGATCAATCAAAAATAAAGTAATCAAATTGATCGTTCGAACTGACCATGAATACGAACAATATTACTCGGCTTGTTGCAGTATTATTATTATTATTATTATTATTTTTTTTTTTTTTTTAATAATTAAAAGTTATCTAACTATAATGAACGAAGATATCGCGCTTCGCTTTTTTTCTCTCAATTCTAAATCTTTCTTTAATCGTCTATTTCTATAGCGTCGAGAGTTTCTCTACCAGTCTTTTCTTCTTCTCCATATCTAGGCTTTTTATTATTAAAATCGTCATATTGAACCCTGTTGTATGACTGTGTATAATTTTATTTTAAATCCTTAGTAAACACACGAGCATATATCATATCAGACTTGAGCTGCGCGGGCGCACTAAGTTTTTCTTTTCTTTTTTTTTTTTCTTCGCCAGATTCATATTTAGCGTATCTTAGCAAAATTTGGCGTATGGCACAAATTAATGTGGCACGCACATTATGTTAACACTTAGTTTTCTTAGTGAGAACATATTTTCTCTCTCTCTCTCTCTCTCTCTCTCCCTATTTTTTTAATTTTCTTCCGTATAGGCGCAGGGAAGACTTCAATAATATTATCACTCGTTATTCTCTTCCACTATGTTCAATCATCCTTATGATCGTATTTCTCTCTAATTTCATACATAATAATTTTCAATGTTAAATCTTAACAACGCGCAAATATTAATACGTAATACTTGAAACCGATATATGTGAGACACAAAAAAAAAAGATAATAAAAATAAAAAAAAGAAACAAGAAACCGTATGCCTTTGATTTATTCGCGTAGAAGGAAAAAAAAAAAAGAAGTAATGTCGCGAATGTTTAACGATTATTATTAACTTCGATACGCGATCGTCATCGTTATAACGTTTCGTACACAATGAAAATAATATACCGTTAAAGCTTTCTTTCTTTTCTTTTTTCTTTTTTTTTTTTTTTTCTTTGCGTAAGAACAAACGGTGAAACATTTTGGCCAAGTTCTCTATGCAACTTCAAACTTGCCCCTCGTGTTTTTTTTTTTCGCGTCATAGCTCAGCAAAAGGAGGGGATACCTGCTTCTATCCAATCTTTCGATTCAAGAACCAAGTGTCATCAGCGGAGGGCACTGGGTACTTTTGTAGAAAGTGTTGCGTCGTGTCGTAGATCGATGTTGTTGACGTTGTTGGTAACCCATCGTTGTTGATTCTTCCATTTCTACCATAAAAGGCTAAAGCCTCCAGAGGCTGGATCTTCGGGCTCCTGATGCTGATCCTGTCATACATAGATAGCGATTCCGTCAGATCCAACCTACGATGGATTTCCTATTCTTACGAATGTGCATAATCTCGATCGTGGGGGGCGTGGAAGCCTTATTAATAATAATAATAATAATAATAATAACAATAACAATAATAATAATATTAATAATAATAATAATAATATTAATAATAATAATAATAATAATAATAATAATAATAATGATTATGATGTTGATAACGTGACAACGAGAATTAATAACAATTAATAATAATTAATTAATTATAATAATAAATAATAATTGACAATGATAATCGATAATAATAATAATTATAATAATAATAATAACGGTAATAATAATAAAAAAATAATAAATAATAATAATAATAATATTAATATTAAAAATGATGATGATGATGATGGTGATGATGATGATGGTGATGATGGTGATGAGAGGATGACGTGTTGATGGTTAGTTGTTAAATCTAACCATTATATTTTTTAACAATGATAAATAGTAAAATAATGTTAACTCCCGAACGATGAAAAAAAGAAAAGAAATCAAAATAAATAGTTAAATAAACGAGTATTATCTTGATATATCTTTCTCTTAAGAAATAACAGTAACGCGCGCGGGGACTTGTACTATAAATTTCTCCTCTCTCTTTCTCTCACACAAACATACACACACATACTCTCTCTCACACTTCCTCTATCTATGGTTGTACCGACCGGCATGAGAAGCGGCAACCATCTCTATGGGCAGAGAACCTCGTCGTTTTACGAGTGGTTCAGGAATAGAATCTCTCTTTCCAAGTTCTCTCTTCCATTTATGGGACGTTCCAATGTCATTTCCTTCGACCACCATACCACCCGCGAACATCTCTGGTCCACCGCTACTTCTTCTCTTTAAGACTTTCTTCCGGTTACGTGGTTTCCCATTGACGACGTTACTCTTGCTAAATAATTCCCTTCTCAGCTCGGATATATCGGCTGGTATAGAACCTCTCCTAGGTGATGGCATACCAGGAACGGAGGATGTACCATCGAATCCTCGGTTCGTACCATTATTGTTACTACTTTCCGTATTATTGTTATTGTTATTGTTATTATTGATCAATGGGAAATTTTCTCTTTCATCTAAAATGTGTGAAAACGAACAAACCAAAAAAAAAAAATAGACATTAGATAGACGCACAGATGCACGCGTGCACATATATATATATATATATATATATATATATATATATATATATATATATATATATAAATATTATACATATAATTACATTGGGTCCTTCGGAACAATTCATACCGATAATATTTTGATAATGATAATAATAATAATAATTTAATAAACATATACTAAAATTGATATCCTCCGCGTTTCAAAATCGGCACGAACTTTCCGGACGATCAATGTATCGTACATATGTACGTATATACGTATGAACACACACGCGCGTACACATGTATATGTATATATATATGTGAAAGTCAGAAGAATAAATTTTATGTTAAAGTTACACACTGGGGAATGAAAACACATTGCCAAGAATATTCCTCAATGCAGCTTCCTGCGGAAGACTAGCTCTTCTGGGCGCGGGAAGATTTTCTTCTCGTGGTCCCAATGCTAAACGATTGAATCCTCCTTCTAAATACAATGATATGGTATTTCTTAATATAATCGAAAATTCTCCTTGATAGATAGATTTATACGGTGAAAATTGTTTGTTAGGAACGATTGTAAATACTTGTTAAATTATCTTGATGCCTAGTAATGTCGGCTGGTACGGAACCACGTCTGCAATTATGGTCTACTTTTTGCGCCACAGAAGTCATTGTAAAATCATCTAGTCTTGATAATAACGCAACCGGAGCCGATCCACGTCTCTTTTCCCATCCCTAGACACGTTCAAAGATAATAACATATACGTTTTACGACTTTCCGAAATTTTGTATTTTTCCTTTTTACTTATTTTCTTTCTTTCTTTTTTTTTTATATAGCTCGTTCCAACGACAAACTTACCTGACTATTTCTTCGGGACAAAGAAATATTTTTACTGGATTCCTCGTAGCCTCGTGGATCGACGTTCTCTTTCATTTGCACGTCGAAACTAAGCTTGGCGATCTTGAAAACTTTCTCCCTAACACAATCGGAATCCTTTTTATTAGTCGAGGTTACACTTTCACAAGTCGGATCACCACCGATACTACGTCTTGGTTCACTACCACTATCGCTCGAGGAGGATACACTTTGAACCCTCGGAGGAGAGTCGGGAGGACTGCCGATGAAAAATTTATGAGTGTTAAGCTCCGAGGACACGGGTATAGTGGTGAATCGTCTACCGGTATTATCGGCCAACGGTTTGGATTCCGCTACGGGCGTTGAATATCTACGTAATTCCGTATCCGTCGTTTTAATTTTAATATGATGGGCCAACGCATAATGTTCCGATACTTTGCTCGCCAAAATATTTCGTATTTCGTCGGACGGTAACATCGTCGTACCACCGGGCTTAACCTCGACGTTTGATTCTATCTTTTGCGTATCACTGCTCGAATCCTTATTGCCGTGGGAGCCGGTTAAAGAGGCATAAAAAACTTCGGCAGAGTCCGATCCCTGAGCGGAGGATGGTCGTTTGTGTCGATGCTTCGAATTCGTTTCGTCGTTACGAACTAATTGCATGGAGTGACGCCTGGGATGTTCGACGCCGATACTCGACTCCAATTTTTGTCTATTTAATTCCGCGAAAGTTGAGGTTCTCTTTCTGCACGATATAATATCGGAGGGGACGAGGGATTCCCTCGATGACTTAACACCGGTCGTTCTCTTAAGCGACATTGCATCCGCGTCCGGAATTTGTGGCGGCTGCTGCGGCTGCGGCGGCGGTGTACCACAGCGACCACCGGAACAAGATTTTTCTTTCGTTGGGCTCGACGAGGAACTCGAAATACTGTCGGCCTCCATTAATACCTGGCTATAACACTGAGACAATTCGACGGTCGTCGACATATATCTCATTCTGGCGTACGGCTGCAACGGCGGGAAAGTTTGTTGTCTCGTTAATTGTTTCGTTTGTGTAACAACTTTCTGATTGTCCGACTGTAGTACCGTGCTCAGTCTCGTGGCTTCGGTACTATTCGTTATACTAGCTATACTAGGCTCCGGTAATAGATTTTCAGCGCTTACCGGTCTCTCGACAACCGTAGATTTGTCCGACGATTCACCGACGATACTAGCTTTCGACGATAACAATGACAACGTACTTGGCTCCAATGGATTATGTTCCTTCAGTCTAATCGAATGATTGTTCCTCGATTTACCGTGTTCGCTCGGGAAACTGTCTCGCCTATCTGTACTACGAATCGATAAGGATAATGGTTTCGACACGCTGAGCGGTACGGAATGACGTCTACCGACTCGACCGAACATCGTTTTACCCGGCAAACTTGGCCTTTTAGAGCCGCCTTGTATGTAAGCCGTTGGTATCAACAAATCTATACTGCCAGAATCATCGTCCCCTGGTATATCGTCCCCGGAACTAATAACATCTATTTCCTCCAATTCAGAAATTTCCGTTTCCGTGTCATCGGCCGTTTCTTGGGCTATAAGGGTTTCCCATTTTTTCTGATTGCCACGGAGGTATTCCATCAAGGATACGCTGAGACCGTCGCCGAGAAAACGATGCCATTCCTCGTAAAGTGGCGTTACGACGAATTTGAAGAAACCAGCTTGTATCTTTGGGATACTGGTAGAATGTCGATCGCACAATGGCGTAACCGGTAAATTAAGGCGACGCTCGTAATCGCCTTGCCGAAAGAACTCCTCGCAGACCTTGTAGGACCATTTCCTCGATATATCCCAGGGCCTGCACGGATTCGATATATCGGCACACTTCAATGCTATCTGCAATATGAAGTGACGATCCTCGGATTTCCTCATGTCGAGAATATTTTCGTCCAGGTAATGCTGGAAGAAAAAAATGGAAGAAAGCGGGCGGATTGTCAAAAATATCTTTATCGTCATCCATCCATCCATCTATCCATCTATCCATCCATCTATCTATCTATCTACCTATCTATCTCTATCTCTCTCTGTCTCTGTCTATCTTTCTTTTGATATTCCATACGAAATTTAAACCAAAAGGGATTACCCTGAAACACGTAAGGAACTCCTGTTGCCTCGTTATATCCGTGGCCAAAATCAACGAACTGATATGACGCTGAAGTTCCGATCTGACTTCGGCTGGTAATTGATCGGAAACGCCGCTCTCTATGAGACACCCGATGGCGGATCTCCAATGATGATTCTCCAGAACCGACGTATTCTGAAGACAATGAGCGAAGATTTCACGTATATTGTGGAATATACACACTCTGGATATTCTGCAACGACGAGTCGTCGAAATTTCTCTTTATAAACGCTTTTTATTTCCCTATTATGGAGAGTTATTTTCACCTGATATAATGCGGCTAGATGATTGCTCGTTGCCACCAGGAACGGTTGATTTACACCCGGGTGATCTAAATCGTGCGTTACCGCGGCTATCAGGGAAGCCATAATTTCTAAATGGGTTAGGTGCGTTCTGATCTGCAAAATTACATTGGCTCGGGATAGATTAAAAATTATCGTTATACCTTACTTGGTTTGAAACGCGATTGTGGAAAAAGGGAAGAGGAGGAAGAAGAAACAAAAAAAAAAAAGGAAAAAAGAAAAGAAAAGAAAGGCAAGAAAAAAGATTCAAAGTTTCGTTGAGTGGAGGTCAATTTATGGTATACTCACTTTTTCCTCTTGGAGGAAACAATGCATCGCCTGAGTAACATCCGTGGCGTGTATACTGTTGTGGTAAGGATTTGTACTGTGATAACCCTCTTCGATAAAAGCTTCAATTGCAAAAATTTCCAACCAACGAACCAAGATGATTAATGGAAGCGAAGATAAAATCATATTTCATGGATAAAATTTCAATCGAATCATTTGTATAATTCAATATTCATTAATTTCATAACATTTAATTCTTACCGAAGAGTTTCCAAACCGTAACGACATCTAAATTAAAATATTCAAGGAGCCCGTACCAATGAAATAGGTGAACGCATAATACTGGCAGAGAACGTCCTGAAAAATCAAATATCGCGTACCATGTTACAAATATAGGAAATACATACGTAAAAATGTAATGTTATTCGATTCATGCTTTTTATAAATTTAAGACTTTTGTTAGAAATGCGACATTATTACTAAAAATATAGATATTGATCGATATTACGTTGTTACGTGAATTGGTTTATTATATTCTTTTGCAATTTTTGACTAAAAATAAATCAAAATATATGTGTATATATATATATATATGCACATATATCAGAGGTCAGGATTTTTCGCTGAAAAACGGCCACTTCACCTTAATTTAATTTTCTTTTTCTGAAGGGGAACTTGCGAGCTTTAAAGAAGATACAATAAATATTCGTTTCAATATTCAACCTATTATCTTTCATAACCATTTTTTCCTTTTTTTTTTTGCACAATAATCCGGCACACCGACGGATACTTTTAAAGCGAGGCCCGCGCGTTTAATCCATTCCCTCTGATATATCTGCAATATCTCACATGGGTCACGTGAATATTTCTATTAATTTTTATTAATATCATCGCAAGATATTGTTTCGTAGTAAATCGTATTGAAAGAAATGGCAAATATTTCGCACGTCACTCACCGCCCGTAACTGTTTCCAACGTGAAAGCGTTAAATCGCCAGTTTCCGGCTTTTTGCAAAATACACTGAAAGAAGTAATCAAAGAGGAAAAAAAAAGGTCGAAAAAAAAATTGAGAAAAAAAAATATTGAAAAAAAAATAGTAAAAAAAAAAAGAGAGAAATAAAAAGAAAGTGTCAGAGTTTGAATAGACAGAGAATAGATATACGATTAATTAATAATAGAGGGATAAGGGAACGAGAGGAATTGAAGCGAGTAAATTGACGAGAGGGAATGGGAGTGGGATTGGGATTAGGATTAGGATTGGGATTAGGAGTGGGAGTGGATACATTGGGCTAGTAGGGAACACATCAAAGATCTCTCACAATCGTGATAATAACGAAAGACTCGTTTTAACAAATAATTAGTAATTAATAAGTCTCTTGCCGAGAGAATCGCATGTCGACGATGATGGGAATTATACGTTTTTAGTATTCGAATGCTCGCGAGGATGTATGTATGTTGTGTGATACGCAATACGACGAAGAGAAGTGGATTGTAGAAAGGATGGACGGGAGATAAGGGAAGCATAATGTAATTAATAGTAATTACGTGGTATACATTTACATAGGTATCTCGTTACGCTGATAAAAAAAATATCATATTTTTTATTTCTGTTTTCTTTTTTTTTCTATTTTCTATTTTCCCTTTTTTCATCTCTCTCTTTTTTTTTTCTTTTCCCCATTAATCAAAGACTTTTAATAAAGCGAAACTCTCTTGTGCGAAGCAAAAGGTACGTTCAAAGTTTGTGTGTGTGTGTGTGTACAGAGAGAGGGGGAGGGGGGCATATAGGGTAGAATGAATAATTACAACTTTTTGCTACGTTCGCTACGTGTTAGTGGCGTGTGTAACGAAGAAGAAACGAAAAAAGAGAGAGAGGGAGACAAAAAAAGGAAATATATATATATATATATACATATTTATATTACCATAGTGAGAGCGTGGTGTGTATAACGGATGGAAAAGCTCTTGCGTGTTCGAGAGAGAAAGAGAGAAGGAGAAATGGAGAGAGAGAGAGAGAGAGAGAGAGGAGGGGGAGAGTGAGAGAAAAAAAGAATATTTTCTATTCTTTTTCTTATTATCATTTATAATACGACTCACCTGAACTAAACCATGAAAAATGTCATCCAATATAGCGGGTTCTTGATTGAGTGATCTTGTAACGAGCCTTTTACGTCGTCTTTTATGCATCGTTAAAAATCTACCGGTACGTTTTATCCTGGATAACGTAATGTCCAGGCCATCCAATAAAATTCGGTCGACGTCCGACAAACGTCTCGTTGATGCCGTTTCCGGTTTCTCAGATGGTAACGTGGCAGCAGCAATAGCAACAGCAGTAGCAACATCATCATCATCATCATCGCCGTCGTCGTCGTCGTCGTCGTCATCGTCGTCGTCGATGGTCGTCGGTAACGTGGCATCTTCTGTTCTCGTAATATATAACATAATACGTTCATTGTATAAAATCGATATTTATATTATGATCTGTAATACAATGTTACGTGGTTATTAAATCGATTTAAAGTAAAAGCGAAGTTTATATTTCAATGCTTTGTAGATTATTTTTATGATTATGATGATTCAAGGCAACGAAAGATTTATATTGGATAAACAATTGTATATATATATATATATATATATATATATATAAATAAATAAATAAATATATATAGTGCGTGTTTGTGTAATACTCAAATATTCTTGTAAACAATATTGTACTATAAGTATCGTGTAAACAATATTGTATTATAAATATTGTGCAAACAACGCATAAACACCCACACACACGCATACAACAGGCAAACATATATATATATATATATATATATATATATATATAATATTGTTTACACGATATTTATAGTATAATGTGTATGATATAAAAAAAAAAAAAAACTAAAAAATGTAATATAATTATAGTATATAATATACATGAATAATATCATTATATGTATATTATATATGTATGTACGTACGTACGTACGTACGTATGTATGTAATATGAAAATAAGAAAGTCAAGGTTAGAAAGACTAGAAACATAACAATCGACCTACGCCTGTCATTTGTCAACAATTGATCGAACGTGAATCATAGAGAGTAGGCCAATCTAATAAGAGTCCATAAGAACCCACGCGCTCACATAAAACACGTTGTAAGGAACGATTACTTACGTATTACGGCGCTTATAAGAATTATATTTAACGAATTTATTGTCGTCGTCGTTAAATCCGTTGTGAAAAAATTTTTTCCCTTATATACGAAAATATATGAACGTTGTATGTATGTATGTATGTATGTATGCATGTACGTGTTCATTGATAGGCATCCACGAGAAACACCGAGGTCTCTTTCTTTTTATTTTTTTCATCTTTACTCAGATGATGTACAAATCTCGCGCGATTTTCTTCTCAGTGTAATTCTAATTCTCTCTCTCTCTCTCTCTCTCTCTCTCTCTCTCTCTCTCTCTCTCTCTCTTTCTCTGTGGGTCGTTGAATCTGTCTGCAATCTGAGAGATTTTCAGAATAGACGGGCAGTTTGTAATTTTAGCGAAGCGTGTCTATTTCAACGCGGTCTGGTTAACTTTGTCGGCGAGTAAACGAGATAAAGGTTCTCGAAAAACGACAACCTGCTATTATTACATGTTACACGTCGAATTAAAAAAATTGAATTCCCGTATATATATATACACACACACACATACACACGCACGCGTGCGCAAGGAGTAAAAGTAGAAATTTTCAAAATAAATATAAAACGTCATTAGGATGTGTATCGATCTATTTTCGTTTCGATTCGAAGTCGAATATAGATAATTTCGATTCCGTTCGAGAGTACTACGGGTATGATTATGGTATGTCCAGAAAAAAGAAATTATTATTATTATTATTTTTTTTTTGGTTTTGTTTTGTTTTTTAAATTAAAAATACAAGGAAACGTTATATATGTGTGTCAATACACTCGCACTCGTGTATATTAGTCAGTCGTTTAACCAAGTCCCCAGTCGTGATCCATTGTGTTGCCAGTTAATTGCAACACGACGTTAAAAGGTCCTAACCGTTCGTTCGTATTTGAGTTATCTTATTTATAGATCTCATTGCATAATTTAAAATGCACTTTTAACCAACCGACCAACCAACCAACCAACCAACGAATCAACCAAAGGGGCCGATGTGCTTTCATTCTCTACGATGACGTTATTTAAATACGCATATTAAGCATTCGCGTTAATTAGATTCTAGCTATGCGGAAAGATTCTCTTGTATAATTGTGTGCGATTTAATTTTAATTTAAATTGACCTAGATACAAATTTTTTAATTGCGTACGTCAGGTATACATATATACATATATATATATAAATTAAATTGAATTGAATTAAATTAAAAAGAACAAAAAAATAGAACAAAAAAGAAGTTGTAAAATTCAAGCTTCAACCACGATTAAGGACTTAAATACGATCAGAATTAAGATATGAAGTGGTGCATATTCGGTTTCTTGTGGATGTAAATATTAAACGAACGATGAAAACGATCGAAAGGAACTTCACGTTCTAAATATTTCATTCAAACCATCTAATCGTACTCTAGAACATATTCAATAACACTGAATACATTTTCGAATAATGATCGAGCTTCAACTGACTCCATATAGAAATAATATTATAAATATTCTAATGGGAGTGAGGACAACAAAAAAAGAAAAAGATATATATATATGATTTTGTGAATGAGGAAACTCGTATGAATATAAATAGGGATATTAATTCTTTGAAAAAGATTGGGAAAAGAAAATTTCTTAAATAATATGAATTATAAAAATCGATCGTTCTTTTTCGTGATACTTTTTAGGCTAATCTTTCTCTCTCTCTCTCTCTCTCTCTCTCTCTCTCTCTCTCTCTCTTTCTTTTTTTCTTTTTTCGTCGGATTATTAAAACTACAGGAGCCTGGTGACTTGTTTGTTGTCTGAGAAAAGAGAATTAAAAAAAAAGAAGAAAGAGATTAGCCGGAAAAGAGTTGAAATTAATTACTTTTTCTTTTTGTTTTTTTTTTCTTTTTCTTTTTAAAAAAAGCTTTCTCATCCAGAAACTTTTGTAACATTCTGTATGTGTAGTATGCAGTATGCAGTATGTATATATATATATAACCATTTGATAGACCGTAGAGTGTGCATATCGAATTGGACTTTATACTCACCGGTGATTCGCACGAACACTGCATTCTGTTCCTCGCTATTCACCGTTATTTCGGCAGACCGCCTCTGCAAGAAATACAAAAGAGATTCTTATTCGTGTGTGCTTCTTCGATCATTGATATCCATAATCAAGTTTAGCGACCGCAAAAAGACAGTACATTAAGATATCGATGTTCATGCATGTGTACACACACGCACACACGCACGCACGCACGCACACACACACACACACACACACACACACCACACATGCGTTACACGCATACAGACACATCGCGCACAGATATACCAATTACTTTCCAATGTATATGTATCATACATATGTAAGAAGTAGAAAGGTTATATAATATATTACGCATTCGGCTTATCCATCGTCAAATAACTCTGTGGTGTGTGTGTGTGTGTGTGTGTGTGTAGATGTGTAGATGTGTAGAAGTTTCACGTTCATCTAACGATTGTAGTAAACCCCTTTCGAAATGTGGAACGCATAAACCGATGGCTCGATAAAAATTGTAGAAAATAAAATAGATATTAAATTTATCGGTAAAACGAATATTCTTTTATTATTATTATTATTATTATTATTATTATTATTATTATTATTATTATTATTATTATTTTTCTTTTACGATTACTACCATATCATCATAATGTTATACATATATGTAGGTATAAATATATATATATATATATATATATATATATATATATATATATATAAAATTGTAACGATAATCATCTATGTAAAAAGATAAAATCGTCATTTATGATTGATGGCAAACAATTTTTTTGTTTGTTTTTCTTTTTTTGTTTGTACTATTCCTATCATATTATTATAGTTTCATATGTTTATCTTGTGACGGTGATAATCGTATATATGTGTATACATATATCTGTACACACGCACACACACACGCGCACACACACATATACGTAAAAAAGAATAAAATCGTTTGGCGCGTTTAATTGATGGTAAACAAATTTTTTTCCCTTTCTTTTCGAGTCCACGATCATCGTGTTATCATAATATTATATATTTATCTCGTGACATTGATAATTGCATATGGATTGATAAAAGGAATCGTGTCAAGTACGCGTAAAAGTCGATCCTGTTGGGAAACGTTCGTAATGAAAATTGTTCAACGCAAGAAAGGAAAGAACAAAAAAAAAAGAACAAACAAAAAAGAACAAAAAAAATATAAAATAAAAAAGAAAGGGAAGGAAAAAGTAAATCAACCTTTTTTTTTTTTTTTTTTTTTTTTTTTAAGGCGAAGGCGATAATGACGCGAACGGAGGCGAAAGAGGCGAGTGAAAATCTTTCTGGCGATATCCGATGATGCCGATAGACTGGAAGATAACTCAACTCCGTTGGCAGGCTTTTCAAACCGCCAACGCCGGCCGATTGCCAATTGCAAAATGGGCCGACCTGAATTCGTATTCATCTCGAGGTCCCTCGATAATGTTTCGCCGTTGGAACATGATCGTCGTTGACGTAGCAATGACGAAAAAGGAGAGAGAGAGAGAGAGAGAGATTTCACAGAAGAGAATCCAACGACGAGAACCACGCGCGATATCGATACCGATTAAAACGATACCGACAAAGATCGATGATGGATATCATCTATGTATATTATATTACACGTTGTTATTACTCGCCATTGTCTTTTTTTTTTTTTTTTTTTTAATCTTTGTATCATTCTAATATTTTTTGTTTTCTTTTCTACTTTCAAAAGAAAATCGAATAAGAACAATAATAAAAAAAAGAACGAGAAGCAATACCCATTACAAAGGGGGTTACACCTTCCCGTTGGGACGGAGGTCGTTGGGTGGTGGTGGGTGGTGGGTGATTGGTGGTGGGGGGTTTGAAGGAAAGAGAGAAGAAA
>OU426858.1:5743926-5756426 GCA_911387685.1 Dolichovespula media
CTTTACGATAACGTCCAAGAACGCGGGAATAAAGTATGTTATACTACTCGACGCGTTTGTATATATGCATGTATGTACGTCTGTGTGTTTGCTGTCCATCTATCTCCTTCTCCCTATATATATATATATACACACACACACAACACCCATATATATGTGTTGTGTGTTTGTGCGAGGGTCTCAATGATCGCAAATATTCTCTGCCAACATTCGCCCTTTTCGACAATTTCAAGAGACGCCTCGCGTTAATGCCTAACATTAGTCTTCCTTACCAACATGCATGCTCATTCGCGACACACATACACACACACGCACACACACACATGCATAAATATATAGTGTGTCGCTCGTGGAGACGCTTATTATTAGGTTTACAATTCGAGAATTAGGAGACTGAATCTCCCTCCCTCCTACACCCCCCCACTCTCTCTCTCTCTCTCTCTCATTTGCCTTCAGCCACATTCGTATTCGAAGACTGCACTCGCATTCCAAGGCGTACACGTCTTGTGTTATGTTAGTCGCGAGTGAGTTTCTTAAGTCGTTTAAGCAACCATGACGACCCTTTTTTTTCTCCTTTACTCCCTCCCTCCTCTCCCACCGTTTCTTCTTTCTTTTCTTTGAATAAAGCGGTCTCGTTTCGTTGTGAACGACAAAAGACAAAGAAAAAAAGAAAAAGAAAAAAACGAAAAAAACAAGGAAAAGAAGGGAAATTCTAACGGAGAGATTGTTTCGCCTCCCGTTGTTGTACTGTTAACGGGGTCAGGGCCAATGATTTCGAATGAATACGATACGAAAAGGAAAGTAACAAAGGCAGGAAAGAAAAAAAGAAAGAAAAGAGAGAGAGAGAGAGAGAGAGAGAGAGAGAGAAAGAGAGAAAGAGAAAGAAAGAAAGAAAGAGAAAACAAGAGAAGTGAACGAGTAGGGAAAACAATTATATATATATAAAAGAAAAGGAAAAAACAAAAAAAAAATTAGAAGAAAGTAAAAGAAAAAAAGGGAAAGGAAAGGACAGGAAAAGGTAGAACGAGGGCGGCGGCGGTGGGGTGGGGGGAGAAAAAAGCACTCTCCTCCGCTTAAAAAAAAAAAAAAAAAAAAGAAGAAGAATAACTCGGATGTCGCGCGTTTTACGGCCGATAATAATCGAGCTCGTGCGTGTGATAACGAAGAACGGCAGGAACAACTGCATCGATGCTCGACGTTCGAAGAGACTTTCGTACTCTCTCTCTCTCTCTCTCTCTCTCTCTCTCTCTCTCTCTCTCTCTCTCTCTCTCTCTTTCTCTCTGTGGTGCACGTTAACTCGTAACCGCCCAATCGGGGAAGCTCTTATCGCACTGTTTATGTCTCATCGAGTAGTAATGTGTAAATGTAGTATACATATATATATATAATATGTATATATATATATATATATATATATATATATATATACTTGTACGTATGTACGTATTAGGTATATATGTGTGTCTGTACGTGGAGGGAACGCTCCAATGAAAGTCGGCGACAATGTCCGATCGATTCTTAATTGCGCTGTAAATCTATTCACCTGTCAGACCTTACCATGCACCTTTTCCACCCTCTACTCCTCCTCCTCTACCCTCCCTCTTTCTCCTCTTCCTCCTCTATCCTCCCCTATCTCCTCTGCCCTCTCGTCCACCAATCTTTTACCTCGTCCCTCCGCGTTTAGCTTTCGATGCTTCGGTGCAATAAACTCTCTCTCTCTCTCTCTCTCTCTCTCTCTCTCACTCGCGCGCGCGCGAGCTTGCATCTTCTTTCCCCTCAGTGCACACGTCCGCCCCTTCCTCTCCTATCCCTCTTTAACCATCTCGTTAATTGCTTATATATTTATAGTCTCTTCACTAAGGAGACTACTTCTCTCTCTCTCTCTCTCTCTCTCTCTCTCTCTCTCTCTCCCTTTTTCTTTTTTTTTCTTTTTTTTTCTTTTTTTACTATAACGTAATACGTACTCGTCTGAGTAATAGCACGCATTCTACTCTGACCTTTTTCTCTCTTTTTTCTTCCCACCCTCCCCGCCCCTCTATTTTTTTATCTTTATATTTTTATTTATCTCAAATAAACAAACAAACAATTTCGTCGGTTTAATCGATGACGGTGGTTTAATAAATTTTTGAAATAACGCTTTTTTTTTTGAATAATCGCTTTCCTTCGCGATTTCCTTTTGACAATTTTACTCTTGTTATTTTCTCTCTCTCTCTCTCTCTTCTCTTATTATTTTCTTTCTTTCCTTCTTTCTTTCTTTGTCTAGTGGCAGGAGATAGTTATCGATCGGATAAGAAAGAGAGAGTCATCGAGATTTCGTAGCACGTACGAATTTCTCGAAGATATTTTTAAAAGCGAAGGCTCTCGATTAATCCGCGTGCATCTTGGCGACGTTCGAGAAACTCCCCCGCTCCCCTTTACCCCCACAAAACTCCTACGCCGTCCGTCTCCGCCCACCATTGCCCATCTCCCTCTGACCCCCTTCCCGTAACCCCAATCACCACCACCATCCAACACCCACCACCCACCACCCACCGACCCCCACCTCGTCCCGAGAATGCGGCACATCCGCAAAGCACGTCACGTGAAGAAAAATAAGTCCTCGAAAGTGCCGACGACGACGACGACGACGACGACGACGACGACGACGACGACGACGACGACGACGACGACGACGATGAATCGATTACGTTCAAGTTCTGGATGTTGTTGTTTCTTTTAAATACGAAGTCGCGTCTCGTAGAAAAGTAATACAATACTTTTTGAATCACGTCACACACACACACACACACACACACGTATATATGCGTATATATATACACACACACACACGTATATATATATACATATATATATATAAATTTCTATCGCGAAAATAGTATAGTTATGAAACTTCGTCTAACTAGGTAACGAGAGAGAGAGAGAGAAGGAGAGAGAGAGAGAGAGAGAGGGAGAAAGAGAGAGAGAGAGAGAGAAAGAGAGAGATCTCGCGCGGTTATATTCGAAGGAACTTTGACCGACGTACGTAGATATTATTCGACTCGATTTAATATTTCGAACCTGCAGATATGCGGGAAGATCCTAGCTTGGGTCTTTCGTATTTTCGCGATACCTCTCGCCGTACCATCGATTTTTATCGAGTCGACGATAGCAACGAAGTTTATCGTGTATAATCGTTGTCGTCGTCGTCCATCTGTATCGTCTATTTCTCATTATTCCATCTGGTGTTCTTGTCGTTGTCGTCATCGTCATTAACGTCATCGTCGTCATCGTCATCGTCATCGTCGTCATCGTCGTCATCGTCATCGTCATCGTCATCGTCGTCATCGTCGTCATCGTCATCGTCATCGTCGTCATAGTCGTCATAGTCGTCATCATCGTCATCATAAAGCGATCGCTAGTTTCTCTACGGGGCCCACACCGAAAACCCGGAGAAAACAAACGCTCGTCGTATGTTTGGGGGTCGAATGGGGCGAGGAGGAGGGGGGAGGAGAAGGGGGATCTATAAAAAGCCATATGTACAATTTCATTATCTCGAGTTTCGAGTTTCGATGATATCAGAAATCTGCGCGAAATCGTTCCACGTTACGAGGTCCTTCCTTCTCCCGTTCCCACCGTTTCATCCGCTTACCGACCACCCACCCACCCACCCACCCACCCTTCCCTTATCGCCGCATCCTATCTTCCGTTCCTATCGACGACTTTCAACGCGAGTAGTTTCCTTTATTAAATAAGTTCCTCTTCGATCGGATTGCATTTAAAATTTCTGACGATCGAACGAAGGAGAGGCAGAGAAAGAGAGAGAGAGAGAGAGAGAGAGAGAGAGAGAGAGGTGATCGATAGACAGAAGTATTTCTCGTTCCCGCTATACGTTTCGTCGCCATGTTAACGAATTAAACTCGATTAAGATCAAGTTCTACGAGGAAACGAGAGTTTTGAGAAAGAGAGAGAGAGAGAGAGAGAGAGAGAGAGAGATACGCTTGCTACCTGTGAGTTTCTTCTAGCACCTGCAGAAGCGCCTTAGCCTTTTTTAAAACAGACTCAATTTGCACAATAATATAATATAAGCCGGTTTAGAAAACGACTCGAAAATATTTCAGGGTCAGCGCGGAGGAGAGGGCCCCTCGTCGTCCCCGTCGGAACCGTTGTTCGAATCCTTTCGAACCAGAGAGGAAAGATGTAAGAGGAGGAGGAGGAGGAAAGAGGATGTGTGTGTCTGTGTGTGTGTGTGAGAGAGAGAGAGAGAGAGAGAGAGAGAGAGAGAGAGGAGAAGACTTGGATAGATATTGGGTATTGAGATAATAGGGAAGTGAACGTTTATACGTAAGTAAGTACTTATGGTGTTTCGAGATTGGAGTCAATACGATGATCCATGCAAAAAAGAATGTCGGATGATGGTAAACGAATATCGGGAGGAAGGGGGTTGAACGAAGCGATATATATATATATATATATATATATATATATATATATATATATATATATATATAGAGAGAGAGAGAGAGAGAGAGAGAAAGAGAGAGAGAGGAAAAAATATAGATAGATAGAGATAGAGAGAGAGAGAGAGAGAGAGAGAGAGAGAGAACGCAGTGTCACGCATAATCATCGTCCTCACCTCGTACACTTGGACGGCTTCCTTAACGCAGGCGACGATCTCGTCGGCCTTGACGATACATGCCGGCGTCTCCGTCGGCAAGGTTAGTCGAGGATAACGAGGATGCGTCGTCGTCGTCGTCGTCGTCGTTGAGGAAGACGTAGTAGCAGCGATCGTCGTAGTGGTAGCGACGGCCGTGGCTGGGGCTGGGGCTGGGGCTGAGGCTGGGGCAGTGTTGTTGTTGTTAGTAGTAGTAGCAATAGCAATAGCAGTCGCAGTAGCACTAGCAGTAGTAGCAATAGCAGCAGTAGTTGTAGTAGTAGTGGTGGTGGTGGTAGTGATAGCCTTTGCCGTGATGCCGGCCGTTGTAACGGCCGTTGTTCTTGTAGTTTTGCTCTTAGTCGTAGTCGTAGTAGTAGTAGTAGTAGTAGTAGTAGTAGTAGTAGTAGTCGTCATAGTAGTAGTAGTCGTCATCGTCGTCATCGTCGTCATCGACGTAGTAGACTTAGCAATGGTAGTCGTTGTCGCGGTAATCGTAGCTGTCGTAATGGTCGTACTCGTTTTCCCCGTTTTACCCGCGTTAGAAGAACATAATTCTTGATGAATATCGGTAGCGAGTTCTTGGTAACATGATTCACCGGAACCTCGTCTACTACCGGCGATGCACATTGCCCTACGAAATAGTGCAGCGACGACAGCGCAAAGGCCGCACTGCGTTCCGCTAGCGCTTCCTCTGCTCGAGAGGGAGCCGCCATTGCTCCGTACCGTTTTCGTCGTCGTCGTCGTTACCGTCGTACCCGTATCCGTACCCGTACCCGTACCCGTACCCGTACCCGTAGTAGCCGTAGTAGCCGTAGTAGTTATCGTTGCCGAGGATGAATAAGGTGGATTGGTACGCCGGCGAGTTTTCGTCCCGCTTCCGGGATGCCGCGAACCGGAGCTGCGCGATGCGGAACGTGACGAACCGGAACGTGAACCGGAGCGGGAACCTGCCGAGCGCGAGCCCGCCTCGCGAATCTTGGACGCCAGTTTTGGGCCTTCTCCTACATATATATCTCTTTCTCTCTTCTTCTTCTTATTCTTTTCTTCTTCTTCTTCTTCTTCTACTTCTACTTCTTCTTTCTCTTTTTTCCCTTAGGTAGAACGTTCGTGAATTCACCGTACCAACCACAACGTCAACCGGAACAACATCCGTCCGATGTCTTTGATAACTACAGTGACAACTATGTAACCCCCAAATGAAACTCCTTTTTGTCTTCTCTCTTCTTCTTTCTTCTTCTTCTTCTCTCTCTCTCTCTCTCTGTCTCTTTCTTTCTATCTTTTACGTACGTTCGTATATCTCGTATATTAATCTTCTCACGCTTCCATATCACAAAGCAACGATCTCAAGAAGAGAAATCCATGCACCATCCACATGCACACCATTCGACTATCCGTGTCCGTCTTATCTCTTTATCGAACGTTAATGCTTGCCGAGCTACATATGTGTATATATATATATTTATATATATATATATATATATATATATATATATATGTATGTATGTATGTATGTATGTATATAGATGTCGATCGATCCGAACGAAAGAATATAGAAGAATATATTCTTATTCTCGCACTTGCACGGCTCGTTTCTTGACGTTTAAAGACCTATACCTTCCCCCGGGTAACTTTGATTTTCAATAATATTTGATTTGGGTTGCATAAAAATGGGAAGAGAAAGAGAGAGAGAGAGAGAGAAGGAGATACACTTGGATCGTACCACATCGATGATTTATTCGTTCTAACCGCGTTATACGTGGAATTAATAAAGTAGGAACGCGCGCCGGAAATGGACCGAGAGAGAGAGAGAGAGAGAGAGAAAAACAGAGAGAAAGAGAGAGAGAGAGAGAGAGAGAGAGAGAAAATCGATCACCCGATATACCGTCCAGAGAAATAAATGAAGAAGTCTTTTATTATCTCCTTCGATATTATTCTCGTCTTTAGAGCTATCGTATGTATATATACATGATATATATATATATATATATATATATATACACATACATACATATATACATATTTTTTTATGTATGTAAGTATGTATATATGTATGTATATATGTATATATATATTTTTATGTATATATGTATGCATATATTTGTATGTATACGTGATATGTTATATCTCCATAGCTATGCGTTCGAACGTAAATATAATTCGTTATTGGTTAAGCAATATACAAAAAAACATTGAAAGGGAAGATGGCACGCGTCGAACGTCGTCCACACGTTTTTCCCTTCGATAACGTTATTATACGTATGCACTCGTTTCATACGTATGCATATACGTACGTAGGTACGTACGTACATACGTAGATAGATCGTTCGTTGCAAATACTTTTCTTACGAACGTGTTTCGATACGATAAATAAACAGGAAAACTCTTTCTTTCTCTTTTTCTCTTCTCTCTCTCTCTCTCTCCTTCTATTTCTTTCTTTCTTTTCATTCTTTCGTTCTTTCTTTTTTATCATCCACGATAAGATAGATAAAGAATGAAATGCAAGGCAAAAATTCTTCTGGGTTTGTCGCGAGGGTAAAGAAAAATATTTAAAAAGAAAAAAAAGGAAATAAATAAATAAATAAATAAATGACTGAATGAATGAATGAATGAACGAACGAATAAATAAATAAAGAAATGAATAAAACGAGAGAAAATGGTAAAGGAATTAGGAGGAAAAGGGCCGTGTAGAGGTATTTATTCCACTACGACCTCGTTTCCACGTGAACCTTTTGTTCTCGCGTTGAGGTCGGAGGTGGGAGGAGGTGGTAAAGTAAGAATTAATTAGAAAATTGTCGAAAGTATTACTCGATGTTTCAACGTTTTGTTAGAACTCTTTCGAGGCCGCAAAAAAAAAAAAAGAATGAGATTGGAGAAAAGATAGAGAGAGAGAGAAAGAAGGACAAAAAAAGGTTGTAAATCGTAACGATACTTTGAGAAAAAGTGTTATTCAAAGAGATGCTCGTACAACGAATTGGTTAAAATCATCGAAACGTTCGACGCGTTATTTTGTTTAAAAAAAAAACCGATATTTAGATGATCGATCGATCGGTCGATCGTTTTTATATTTACGACCGGGCTCGGTCTACGTTTTATTCCGTTAGTTGAACCATCGATGGATAGATAAATAAATAAATAGATTGTCAGAAATTTATATTGTCATCGGTAGGCGAAAGAAAAAACATAAGTGTCGTGACTAACATGCATGAATACATACATACGTACATACATATAAATATAAATATACATATACATATACATACATACATATATATATATATATATATATATATATATATACGCGTTAGGAAGTTTCGTACGAGTGTGTTTATGACAAACGATGCAGAAGGTTTATCGAATCGATACCATTTTCCAATCTTCATTATCAGTAATATATTGTTACGCGTGTATAGTATATAATATATATATATATATATATATATATATATATATATATATATATATATATAGAGAGAGAGAGAGAGAGAGAGAGATGAGAAAAAAGAAAGAAAAAAATTATAATAAAAAAATAAAAAAACAACGATGACAACGAGGAAACATCGTAATAACGTCGTAAGTCTCACTCACTCACGCACTCTCTCTCTCTCTCTCTCTCTCTCTATCCTTTATTTGTTTTCTTTTTTCTTTCCTTTTTTCTTTTGAAAATATATCGATCGATAACAACGCGAGTGACTTTGCGCCAGCTATGATTTACTACGATAGTTTAACTAAGAACTTTATAAATACAAGACGTTACTATTTGTCGATGCTTATTCAATATATAATATAATATGAACGTAGATATATACTAGATAGTGTTGCTTAATGACATTCATGAACTCTCTCTTTCTCTCTCTTTCTCTCGAATATATTATTTCAATTGACGATCATTCGACACTGATATTTTTTTCCCCGTCTTTCGAATGCTATTCAAACTAAACGTTTATGAGAGGATAGAATAATCTGATGTGTGAGAGCACGTACACACACACACACATGTAAATAGACAAAGGCATTCGTTAAATATTCGTCTCAAATACGTTCTCTTAATTTCAAAAGGGTAAAAGCTAATATATCGAAAATTCCGGGGCATATTAAATATGATGCGCACGTGTATGGTCTTCGACGTATGTATGTATTTAGAAAGAAGGTCGAAATAATTTTAAAAAGAAAAAGGGGAAGTGTCTTCGTTTACGCAACAACACGTCGCGTTACGATGCTCGAAAGGTAAGAAAGCCAACGCGCGCGGACATTAGAAAATAATAGAAAGTTTAAGTCAAGTTTGATATCAGGAATTTATCCTTAGTTCCTTTCAACGAGGACGAACGAAAGGCCAAATCTGTAATGGTAATCCCTTTTTATTTTATAATTCTATGACAGTGTTACGCGTAACAACCCTCGTAGAGTTTCTCGTATCGAAAGAAAAAAAAAAAAAGAAAAAAAAAAAAAAAAAAAGAAAGAAGAGAAGAGAAAAAAATTATAATAAGCGAGAGCCGACGGGATCGTTGCACAGCGAAAATCCGGTTAAATATGTCGCGTACGCTTTGCCGTTGATTCCGTAGAAATGGAAAAAAGAAAAAAAAAAGAAAACAAGGAAAAGAAAAAATTATCGATATACGTGCCGGAAGAGTCGTGCTCGGGCTCTTAACTCGTAAAAAATTGCCGAGCAAAGAATTCGCGAAGGAGCTCGCCATACGAGCAATAATACTGACGCAGTTAAAAGTGCGATTATGTTTATATTACCCGATGGCTGTGTCGTTGCGTGATGTCGTCTCTAAGTATCGAGACGCGCGAGTATTTGACAAAAAGAAAAAGAAGAAAGAAAAGCAAAAAAAACAAGAAAAAAAACAGAAAAAGAAAAGAGAAAAAGAAAAAAAAGGCAATCTAACCATCTCGGCGAGCATAGTTGCAAAACGAGCTTTATCGTATATACGAGGCAAAAGCGATTAAGGAAACGAAGAAGTGAAAGGAGGACCGTAGTAATCTGCGTGCACTGGTTCGATAAATCGTGGTTTAGAGATGCGCGTACGATCGACGACCTCTCTCCAGCTCAGGCCAGTAGAGTACTGAAAAAGGAAGCGCGAGGGTGTACCTTCTCCGTTCAGAGGAGGAGAGCCTGCCACTCGTGGCGCTGAGACGAGTGATATCCTCTACGCGAGAAGGACGACGACGATGATGACGAGGATGACGACGAGGATGACGATGATGATGATGATGACGACGACGACGACGACGACGACGACGACGACGACGACGACGACGACGACGACGACGACGACGACGACGACGACGACGACGACGACGACGACGACGAGGACGAGGACAACGTCGACGACGATAACAACGACGACAACGACGATGGGGTAACGCCCGCGCGGATTACAGCGCACAGTACGCGTTCGGATCGTCTCGAAGACGAGCCCAGAAGTTCGGCGACGAGCTTCTCCATCGTTGGGACTTTCTTTGCTTTAAAACGACGATACCGACGAGGGGCCTGTCGGGTCCCCTCGCGACGTCACCGTCGCCGTAGCCGTCATCGTCGTCGTCGCCAGGGACGACGACGCCTGGGACGTTAGAGACGAAAGTAACGCTTGCCACGACGACGCCTTCTTGAGTTTGCCCCGGTTCGCGCACACGCTTCCTCCCTCCCTCCCTCCCACCCTACGACAACGATTACGACGATGATGATTGACAGAAAGAAAAAAAAGGATATATATATATATATATATATATATATATATATATATATAAATATATATAAATATATGTGACAGTGTCGCCAAAAACGAACGCACCGTGTTATAAATGACGGACGGAAGCCGAACGTGCGTGCGACGGACGTTTAGAAAAAGGAAAGAAACAAATGTGGATAAGGAGAGTGTATCTATCTCTCTCTCTCTCTCTCTCTCTCCTTCTGTGTATTCCCTGTGCCTCTGTGTTTGTTGTATTATGTATGTATGTATTAGAGAAAGAGATAGAGATAGAGAAAGACAGAATGAAAAATAAGATATCGGTTTGGCAGCGCAACGCCACCCCCGTCGACGAGAATGCACGTCGGCCGGCCGGCCGCTATGCACACACTGAGGGCCCGTACCAAAGCGTCCAGCCGCCGAGACTCGGTCGACGCACGGCGGTCGGCTAAGCTCGGCCACTTCCGCCGTTTGACTTCGGTCGCCTTCGGACTCTCGACCACGCTTCCCGGTTCTACTCCCTCGCCCCCCACCACAACGCTCCCCACTCCGGGTCCCATCTTCTTACACGCTACACATCCGCAACAGCACGCACGGAACCTTTCAATACGCGACGGACTCTCGTCGCGAGAGAGTGTTTGTCTCCTGGGAAGGGAGGAGGGGTTACGACCTCTACGATACTCTCTTTCTCTTTCTCTTTATCTTTATCTTTATCTTTCTTTTTCTCTCTCTCTCTCTCTTCAAGCATGTCACACCTTTCCCTTCGAGGTTTCCTCCTGTGCTAGTCTCTAATGTACGGGGATCGACGAAAAAAAAGAAAAGAAAAAGATTGATAAGAGGGATGTGGGAAGTAAGTAAAGAGAAAATGTTGAGAGAGAGAGAGAGAGAGAGAAGAGAGAGGATCGATGCATATATTCCTTTCCGTATTCTATACGTGTACTTGACCGCGACGATGTATGAAGTTGCATACATAGGACACGAATATACACGATATTTACTTATGTATGTGCAATATACGTACTACTACGGACGACGACGATCTAACGGGCTATTTCACGCGTATGTTACACACGATATTGCTTGTCTTTTGAATTAAATGCCAGTATCCTATGGTAAAATTCAAATATCACTCTTTCGATCCCATCTTGGCGTTGGAATGTTGCAGAAAATTATTTCGAATCTATCGAGAGATGTGAAAGAATGAATGTACAAAAAAAAAAAAAGAGAGAAGAAAAGAAAAACGATCCGTCATCGTTACATTAGGAACATCGATATCATTTTCCTCTCTCACGAAAGAAACGTCGTTTTTTTTTCCTTTTTTTTATTTCTCTGCTCCACACATATGAAGTTCTACGTGTATCATATCCCGTAACGTATCCTCCCCCCGCCCCCGCACAAACGATTGGTTCGAGAACTGGATACACATGCAACGAGCGCTGCTCTCGTGGAATCATCGGCGGGGTGGGGGAGGGGCAAAAAAGGCCAAACGATAAATGATATCGCTTTTCAGGGGAAACGTTGATTGTTCATGATTACTCTTTCATCTCTTTTGACATATTTACTTGTAGTTATTGTCCGATAAACGTTATATTCCTTTTTTATCGAAAGAGAGAGAGAGAGAGGGGGAGAGAGAGAGAGAGAGTTTTACGAGGAAAAATCATATATACGAGACGATAAAACTGCACGAATCTTATCCATTTTCTCGTATTTTCCAAAGAAGAAGAAGAAGAAGAAGAAGAAGAAGAAGAAGAAGAAGAAGAAGAAGAAGAAGATGATGATGATGATGATGTCGATGGAAGAAAAAGAGAGAAAGAAGGAAAGAAATGTAAGAGAGAGAGAGAGAGAGAGAGAGAAGAAGTACGACAGTAATATAACTCTCGTATAAGATTAATGATGAAAAAAAAAGGAAAAAGAAAATATTGTTGGAAAATAATCATATAATCCGAAGAAATATACCTCGACTTAAAATTCCTATCTGGCTATTTTAATTTAAAGAGATTGGGAGGGGGCGGGAGAGGCGATAAGAAGAGAAGGAGACAGAAGAGTTGCACTTGCCGCGCTCCGTAATCAAAAACGGTGAAAGGTGTAACGCGAGAGAAAAATAATTCATCGTGTGAGAAAGAGTGAGAGAGAGAGAGAGAGAGAGAGAGAGAGAGAGAGAGAGAGAAAGAGAACGTGCG